>ML823130.1:70591-87337 GCA_009831015.1 Picea engelmannii
GATATTAGGGTCTCAAAATATGTTATAAAAACTATGAATTCTTACCGAAATCTACCATAATTTGTTTTGTTGCATACTACTTTGTCGAGTGCAGGGATACTTCTGTAACATCCTTGACCCAAATTATTAATTCTTCCTATGTGAAAATGATATGAAACCCCTACAATAATTTTATCAATGAGTAATATTATCAAACACATGGAAATCACATATAAATAGAGAAAAATAATATGGCATCTTATTATGAATGGGAAGAACAATACAAATATCTTTAGTGGTTGTAAAAATAGTTGGAGAACAATACTAGGAATATAAACTATATGTTGCTAGGAAACTACACAATCTTCTACAAAACACACAAGGAAACCTAGTGTGATGCCAATATAGAAACTGAGGCTCTCCAAGCCTCCCACTTCTCTTATCTAGTATACTTCAAGATCCTTATAAAATACCACAATAAAAGGACTCCAAATGAACTCTCCTTTGTCTAGCTATGATGGGTATTGCACCACTGAAACTAAACCTGCACTAGAATGGTTTTTCCCAAAACCCTAATGAAAATATTAGCCACAATAGTACTCAATACATATCAAATCATAATTCCCAAAGAGGTAGGCTCCCCTTATATTTACTCTTCTTCTATGATTCTTCTAGATATTCCTTCTTGACCAAATCAAACCCTCACTTGATTAAAATATAATTATTTATTTTATTTAATATCTCTTTAGGGTTTGATACTTTGAATACCATTTTTCTTTGTTGACTATAGCCTAAGGGAGTCATGTAGGATAATAAGTCATCAATTGGAGGAGGACATTACAATTCTCCCTTCTCGAAATTCCTTGTCCTCAGGAAATTCAAGAATAGGGTGTTGTAAAATTTGTGGACCTTCCCATGTAGCATATTTTGTAGGAAACCCCTTCCATATGAACATGTAATATTGAATAAATATTCTTCTCAGTTTCTATTAACGTACATCCAAAATCTTTTCAAGTGCCAAAACCAATTTTCCATCCTCATCTAGTGGAGGAAGATCTATCAAAGCAGTGACATGTTGGCCCAATTCATTTTTGAGGCATGAAACATGGAATTTGTTTTTTATTATGATTCCCTCTCGTAACTCCAACTCATATGCCACCTCTCCAACTATCATGATCACTCTATAGGGTCTGTAAAAATTATGTTTCAACTTATCTTCACCACTCTTCTTTAGTGAAGATTGTTGGTAATAATGTAGCCTAAGAAATACTAGGTCCCTGACATAAAACTTGCATTACACACTATTCCTATATGCATACACCTTTTGTTGCTTCTGAGCAACTACAAAATTCTCCTTTAGGATCCTCACAATGTCCTGACTTTCCTGCAACTAGTCTTTTTCCTTGGGAGTCCTGCTCTCTCCAAATTCCAAATATACAAATGATGGGGAATCATAGTCTTACAAATTTCTAAATGGAATCATCTCGATGGACATGTGATGAGTGGTGTTGTAACAATGATCCATGATATGCAATTGTTTTATCCATGATTGTTGTTTTCCCGACACATAGTTCCTCAGGTACCCTTCTACCCATTTTTTCACTATATCAATCTTTTTGTCTGTCTAGGGTTGATAGCTAGTACTAGGTGTCAACTCCATCCCAAATAACCTGAATAGATCCTACAAAAACAAACTTATAAATATACTATCCCAATCACTGACTATGTTCCTCGAAAGACCATGGAGTTTGAATACTTATCGGAAGAAAATATCTACCACCTAAGATGTGTTGTATTATGAAGAAATATAAAAAACGTGTGCATATTTAGTCAACCTATATACCAACACATAAATACAGTCCTTGCCCTAGAATTTTGGTAACAATGTAATGAAATTCATGGAAATTCTCTCCCATTTCCTCTCTAGAATAGGTAGTCATTGGAGTAAACATGTTGGGTGTGTCATTTCTAACTTGTTCTTCTTGTTAGCACTCTGTAAATTTTGTTCGATTGAATAGAAAAATGACAGAGGTAACTGTTTCAACCTACTGTATAGCTGGGCACTAGCTTGCTTAACTTAGAGAGGGCTCTCTCATATCACTTGATATTTCTTTGGCAATCAATGGCTAGATTTAGTTTGTTTTGTGGGTTTTTATAAAGTTGCTGGCAAGGAAGGGGAGGGACACTTAGGGATATGGATTCGAAAATAAATAAATAATAGCAGGCCATTAGAACTATCCAAAGGAGAAACGCTAAATGAGGTAATGAGTCTAACTTGTAAATTGAAATTTGTAGGGTGAAACAGGAAAAGGAAAAACAATTAAGTGCATCAGAGCATTTTTTAAATGAATTCTGAATTAGCTAGGAAGAAACATACATAGTTTAAATTTCTTAAGTCAAGAGCATCATAAGATGAATTCCAAACCTTTGACTCTCCAATTTAAACAAAAGAGGATGAAAATGGAAATTTAGAGACACAAGAAATACACAGTATGAGAGAAAACAAATCACATATCACATCCATTAGAATATTTTCGTAAAGATTTCAAAATACTTCTGCATTACATATTCAATTTAGCTCTAGGAAATTACAAAGTCCTCTACTACGAGGGAAGACCCCTCTCTGGTCAGTCCTCTTTTCATTTATCTTTGGAATAATATATATAGATAGATTATATTCGAGATTCAAAATGAATCAACTTCCCTATAGCTCTAAAAATAGACATCAGTTACAAAAAGGAGTAATGTGTAACAACTATACTCCTATTTTATAGGGAGCGTTATAGATAAAAATGACATATCCGAGAATTTCTCTTTGAACGCCACATGTCCATATCATTAAAAAATTCTATGAAACATACTCAATTTAGCCTGAGAACTATTTCGGATTAGCAATTTATTCTTTTAAAGTGTCAAGACAAGCTAGTTGGCTTTCTCTAACGCTCTCAACCACCTCATATTTAACCTCTATCTTTTGTATCTTGCTCCTTTTACTCTTGAAATATCATGTGTGATTCTCATTGATGTGTCCATTGATGATTAAATCCTTCATGATGGGATGTAATATGACTTTTGTATTTGCTTCCGACTCTTCTATAGGATTTGTGTGAAATTTCATTGCTAATATTCATGCAACCAACTTCTCTTTCTTCTTCAATGATGAATTTTTCATATTAGTTGAAAATCTTGGTTCACTGGAGGCCACCTGGTCTGCTTTATCCATTTTTCCCATTTTGAAGAAAACATAATCTTATCTCCCTTAATTGTACAAAAATTAGAAAGTTGATCTGGTTTGTAATTAACTCGTTCAGGAATGAAGCGTCAATTTTCCAAAACAGACTAATGTCATGCATATTTGAAATACAATAGTCATTGATTTCCAATCATGAATTACTGAGAAAATTACTTATAGGTACAATGGCTTGTCATGCTCAGCCAATCTATTCTGAATGATGAGATTTCAAATCAGTTATCTTGTGGCGCTCACCTAGCATCGCATGGATGAAAAGTACTCAAACAAGTGGTGTAAAGTGATTTGACTAGCCGTCCTTTTCCCTATGAGATTCTTGGATTTTACATATATCAAATGATTTTCTGACACATGAGGGTTAGGTCATAGGTTGTGGATCCTGGAGTGATCTAGTCCACCTCATAGAAGGTAATTACTCTCCTTCTTGACTGTAATCCTAAATAATGTAATGCACACAACACAGATTTTGCAGAAAGATGAATAAAAGAGAAGAAGAGACAAATCTTTGTGGATGTATCCCCAATGAGGGATGAACCACGGTAAATATAGTGTGTTAATGAGTTTGAATGGTTTCTTTGATTTCATTTTATGAATCAATTACATAATGAATGGTTACTTATCTAATCATAGCATGCATGGATAGTTAGATGAATGAATGAATCCTAGTTTATGTGAATGAATAATAATGTTGATTCATGAGGAAAAGGATCAGAATATAGTACCAATCCTTTCCTAGAGTACAAACACCCGAGTATTGAAGTACCCCATAAAGATATCTTAGGTGAGACTGAGATGTCCACTATGTGAGAAGCATTTCCTTCTGGTTTACCAAGATGGCCAATTGTTTTGAGGATTTTTTTGGAAACCTATTGAGATCATAACCTGGGTCAGCGCAAGCGTCCAACAAATGGTTCAGTTGTTGGTCGAAATTGCACATGATTAAGTGGAAGGGATATATGGAAGAAAAAAAATAGAGAATGAAAGTATAGAAGGGAATATTCAGGCCATGGAATCCAACAAAGGTAGATATTGAAATATGGTTAAGGACAAAGGAACTCAAGTTTGCGTAGAAGGACAACATAAAACCTAAATTTAAAACATGCCAATATCATGACAAATATGTTCTTAGCGACTTGCATGAAGTATTTTTCTGTAAATTACCACATCTGTTGCAGGAGTGGTTATTGAGGTTGAAGGAAAACCATCCTATGAATTAGATTAGACAACTAGAGTAGCATCCCATGGAGATTGGATAGTTGCAGAAGTCAATAATAAATTTACATGCGTAATAGATTTTTGGTCAAACAATATTATTGCAGGTTTTATCACTGAATTTGTAGTTGATACTGCGAAATCGTACACTACTGTAGGGAAATATTTTCTGAAGGGATCCAAAGGTAGGTGCATCATAACACTATATACTTATATCAATATTTTATTGTATGACAAAGGTGTTATGACCATGGTATTAGAAAACTAAACTTTCCTCCATGCATGGGGGAAGGGGGGAATCACTAACAAGAGTTTGAGATATGGACAAAAATATGGATAAGTGGAAGAAAAAGGAGGACATAGACCCAATCATGATGGATGAGGACCAAAAAGAAATATAATAGAAAAATTTGGAAAGACGCACAACGATAGACCTTACCAATATAAGATGAATAAAAAAAATAGGGCCATAATAGACAGAGAGGGATTGGTGAGCGATGAAGAAGAGGTAGAGGATCTCTGAGCTGTGGAGAATATTGAGGAAATATTGTAGGAAATGTATGAAAGAAAAAAAAAAGGTCCATGGTCAGGAACAAAAGGAAAAAATACAGTCCAGATCATAGTCAGTGTGGAACCTACAACCCCATGTGCGATTAATACACCTGAAAGAACATTGTCTTTTAGACAACCAATTTTTAGTAAAAGAGGCACAGTAGGTCAGGGATCTAATAGAGGACCGATAACTAGGGGTGCAATTTTAGGAATTAACAGCCAATTATCTACACCACATGGAAGCAATAGTTCAACACAGTTCAAAATAGCAGGAGTAGATCCCACTACCAGATTACCAGAATTTTGGGGCGAGGCATCAAAGGACCATTGTAATACCCCAATTTTGAGCCCCATATTAAATAATGTTTTTTGTTAATGAAATACCATAGTGCCCAAACAATTAAAAGAGGCCAGTGTGCCTAGGAAATGTAATGTTTTTATTGTTATTAATAATAAATACATCATTGGATTCTAGACGAACAAGGACAAGAGTCATATGGGGGCTATGAATCCACAAGAGAGGGGGCTTGAGGGGATAAGTATTTATTTTATATTTTATCTACCCATAATTGTTTAATGGAGAGGAGTGGTTCTTGATGAACTTCTTGGGGAAGTCCATGTGGTTCTTGATTTGTACGTAAAGATATAAAACCATATTATGGGTTGTTTGGGGACTTCTTATTCTCTCATTCACTCAGTCACTCGTTATTCATTGTTCACTATTCACACATTTCATTTTTATTTATCTCTCCACTCATTCTTTCACCCACTCATATTTCCTCATTTGTGTTTTGTATTGGGAATGGAAAACTAATTGTTGGAGAGGATCCATGGTTTTGTTGGATGTAAATACTATTGGTGTATTCCAACCATGAATTATCCACCCATAATTGTTTAATGGAAAGGAGTGATTCTACATGAGCTTCTTGGGGAAGGCCATGTGGTTCTTGATTTGTAAGTAAAGATATAAACCCATATTATGGGTTATTTGGGGGCTTCTTCTTCTCTCATTCACTCACTCACTTGTTATTCATCGTTGATTGTTCACACATTTCATTTTTCTTTCTCTCTCCACTCCCACTCGTATTTCGTCATTTGTGTTTTGTCATGGGAAAGGAAAATGAATTGTTGGAGAGGAGCCATGGTTTTGTTGGATGTAAGGACTATTGGTGTATTCCAGCCATGAATTAATGCCTACATGTATGGGATGCTTTGGCATGTGTTCTGTTTTGCTCATATCTGGGAATCCTGAGAGTCCTAACATGGAGATTCTTGACCAGATGCACTAGATCCCTGAAAGGAGATGGAAAGCCTAAGGGACTGCATGTAAGAGAAGGGGGTCCATTCTCTTTGGTTGTGCTGGCTGGGAAGAAGAGAAATGGTTTACTTTGGAATGTTTTGGGTGCTAAAAATCATGTGAGAGCTTGAGTGATGACTGGTTTGGGAAGATGAGTGAAACTCTAGAACCATCCTTGAGGATTCATATCCCTGGCTCGAGGGTGACATTGTTGTTGAGAATTGGCACAAAAGTTTCTACAATTGGGTGGAACATCCTTGGTTTGCAACCAGTTGGTGATTCGTTTCATGAAATAAAAGTGATCTATGTCATGATTTTATTTACCTATGTATTTATTTCACTGTGTATTTATTTATCCATGAAATTTGTATCTATAATATTCATGTTTGTTGGTTATTGTTGTGCATGACATATGTCTCATTTATTTATGTTGTAGCATGAATATTTAATTCTACATGTGAATATTTCATGCCTCTTCATTAATTAAAAAATTATCTAAATTCAAGATAAGTTCAGAAGTGAGTTTTTGGGTAGCATGCCCAACCTGTGGGTGGTTGGGTTTGTTGTCGTTGCAGTAGCGTACCCCAGACTAGTGGTGGAAGGGCATGTTAAAAATTGGTATTAGAGATTTAGGTTTAAAAATCAGACTGGTATGGACTGGAACTATTGGACAGGGTATTATGGTTAGGAATGAATATGTCCTTGAAATCTTAAAGCTCGGGAGAGATATCATTGCAGATATTTCTCAGAATCCAGAGCATCGTGTAGATAGAGATCCTTTGTACATAATCGTAGAATCGTGATCATTTCCTTTTAAATTTGGGATCCATCACCACCGTGGAATCAAGGAGTTATGGATCATTAGACAAAAAGGAAGGTGAATGACGACCGTCAGATAAAGGTGAAATCAGAGGGTGGGAGAGATTAAGCCACAGCCGTCAGATCAAACTTGTCGATTTTCAGTCATTGATAGAAGTTGAGTAGGAGATGAAAAAATATGAAACTTCACCACTTCAATGATTATGGGAGATAGGAAGAAGTGTGAAAAGGCTGAAGTCACGAAGTCCCACTAGCTATCCAATATGATAGGAGGCTCAGGTGAAATCTCAACCGTTAGTTAGGGTCATCCAACGTTGACCACTTTGGGAAGTTTAACCCTGGGATAATCAAACCATTTTATAAATGTTATAGCCCATAGTCGTGTAGAGTTGAAGTCTCGAAGCCTCGTCAACCATTATATCAAGGGAAAGACTTTGAAAGTAATGCTAACCATCAAATCCAGAAATGGTGGAAGGATAAAAAAGTTTCAGAAGTTCGCCACTACGTCGAATACTAGAGAATGGGAAAAACCCCGAAGTGACGAAGCCTCAAAGTGCCAAAACAATGAAGTGTAGAGTCAATGTCGTGAAATCACGTAGGTCATCAAATCTGGATTAGAGAAAGTGGATCATCAATTTGATGGATGACATGTTATAGGCCATGTGGTAGGGATTCCATGTGGGGACATGTGTCACCTGGTTTCAGTACCTTTTGGACCCCAACCTGTTCATTTTTTAGGGACATATTGCATGCATTCCATGGGTACACATCACCATAGATGACATCAACATGACATTTCATCTCCAGGATTATGGCCTCCAGGGGTGTCCAACATCTCTACCAACAAAAGTGTTGAAGTCTCAGAGTACCAAATTCACGCAACCGTCGACCTAATATTCCTTCAGACCTTTCTAAAATGTTAGATCGATTAGTGGAAGGATGTCATGAGAACTTTGGTAGGTGTCACTCTGGGGCAGTTGAATGACTCAAGAGTGGAAATGTCCTCGAGCACCAAAGTCCCGAATTGATTAAGGACCACCCATCCCAATTCTTGAGTAAGTCTTAGCTGTCAGTTTAAACAGTGGAAGGATAGGGTAAGTACTTCAGTGGGTATCATTCCTAGTGATTTGAACGACACACGAGTTGAAATGTCATGGATTCCTAGAGTGTTGAAGTCCCAATATAGTTAATGGTTTTCCATGCCAGTGCATGATTAAGTTGTGACCGTTGATCTCGTTGAATCCTCCAGAGGGGGTGAGACCATCCATTCAATGGGCGATCAAATCTCGTTCATTTGATCTACTAGTAGAGTTATTGGATGGTTTTCGACAAAGTTTAACTCCAGGAGAAATCAGAATATTGAAAAGGAAGAATAGTCTAAGGTCAAAGTCTAGAGAACTTGGTACCATTGATGGTCTCATGATAAGGTAAAGGGGGTCAATTAGAGGATAAAAAAGATATGGAAGTAACCAATCCCTCAGGCATTGTGTTTGAGCAAGCTCATGTGCACAATAATATAAAGGAAGGTGCTAAAGAGTGAATAAGCCCGTGGTTTTCAACCATGGTCATGTAGAAAGTGGTTTGAAGGAAGGGCATGTGTAGAATTTTAATTATGTATCAGCTAAAGGAGATGTGGAATTTTCGACAGGATCTTGTTGCAAAACAAAAGAAAAGGGGTTGAAAGTGAATTTTTTGGGGGAAACCATAACTTTCAGCTCAAATATTGAATTGGGGCAAGTTTACTATCATTGAAAAGATGATTCAGAAGAGGATAACAAGGAATTTTTTTAATATAGAGAATCATAATATATTTTTCATGAATTGAGAAGGAAAAGGAACTATAACGTTGTTTGGATTTTTTTTTTATAATATGCATAATTCTAACAAAATGATTGCTTGAACATTTTGTAGAATTAGGGGGTGTAAACATATCATTTTAGTATAATAATGAATATTCAATAAATAGAATAAGGAGAGGGATATTTCATCCATTATAAAGAGGAAAAAGGTCAAAATATTAGTGTTGGTAATGCATAGATAAAATCCAATGAACATAAGGGAAGAGGGGAGCAAGAAAAATTGATAGAGATAGTGAGAAGCCTAAAAATAGAAGTGCATAGTTAGAAAAAAGACTGAGAAAATGATAAGAGAAAAAAATCATATAAATTCTCAAGTGAAGAAAATATTAAATCATTTGGAGAGGAAAACAAAGAATGGATCAAACTCAAAATAAGAGGAAGAGGGAAGATGTCATGAAAGAAGAGATGACTGAAGAAGAACTGGTTATTCAAGAAGTTATAGAAGAAATCATAGACATCATTCACCTCCCTACTCAGCAAGGAAATTTTATGCATGTAAAGATTCCATAACTATTCTAGAGGTGTCTCCTATTAGGAACCAAAGAAGAAGACATGAATTGGACAGTTTGCATGGAGATTTGAGGAAGCTTAAGACACCAACCTTTGATGGTGAAATAAAAGGGGAAGATAATGCTGACACACGGTTTCTTGGACTCAAGAGGTATTTTCAATTTCAAAAATATTCATCAAACCTAGAAACTAGAACCTCCACATACCCTTTACATGGGAAAGCTTCTATGTGGTGGGATCAACTGAAGCAAGTTGAGCTCAGTAATGAGAATAGGATCACTTGGAAAGAGTTCAAGAAATATTTTCAGAAGGAGTACCTTTCAGAGAACTTATATGAAAAACAAATGTAGGATTTCTTTGAACTCAGGCTGGGAAGCATGACCATGGAAGAGTATGGAAATAATTTTGTGGGGTTGTTCAAGTATGTGGGATTTATAAAATATGAGAAAGTGAAAGTACATAGGCTTTTGAGTGGATTTCCATCCTTTTATAAAGAGAAGATTAAATATGATGAAACTATGACTTTGAATGAGACCATCAGGAAGGATAAGTACCTGTATGAGCAAGGAAAGGGAAGAGAATCAATGCAAAAATATTGGAAGGATAAGAACAAGGAGAAATATTATTAGAGGAGGAAGGGATTCAAACCTCCTTTCAATAGAAATATCCCTAATAAAAATCATCAAGACCAGGATGATAAGGATAAATCCAAGAAAGAAGAATCCTTGGGAAAAAGGGGAAGACCACAAATCCAATGTTGGGGATCCAAAGAAGATCACTTGTACAAGGATTTCCCTCATAGAACAGACAAAGTGAAGACCGTGTACAACATCTAAGAGGATACAATAGTAGAAGACAAGGGAATAATTTATGCATCCTTAGATGATTGACAAGAAGAATACCAATCCAATATGATTGAGGTGGAAGGTAAGATAATTAATCATATTGTTTCTATTTTAATTGATTCAGGAGTAAGTCATTGTTACATTGATCCTAAAATAGTGGATAGATTACGTTTGGAGAAAAGTAAGCTTGAAAAATCAAGTTTGGTTCAGCTAGCCACTAGAAGCAAAAGGAGAATCCATGATATGGTTAGAGGTTGTTCCATAAGTATTAATGGTTTGAATACCAATGCTGATCTAAATATTATACCATTGGGATGTTATGATATTATAATTGGAATGGATTGGTTGGAAAAGCATCATGATGTCTTATATTGTCATAACAAGACATTTACATGTCTTGATGAAGAAGAAAAACAAAGCACTGTGAAAGGAGTTCCAAGACCCATCTCTATAAGTGAGATTTCATCCTTAAAACTAAAGAGATGTTTCTGAAAAGGATGTCAATTGTATGCAACCCATGTGGAGGAACCAAAAAATACAAAGGGGCCAAGCCTTGAAGAATTTTTGGTACTACAAGAATTTGAAGATGTATTCCAAGAAATACTAGGGTTGCCAATAAAGAGTGAGATATATTTCTCTATTGATTTAGTGCCAGGAGTTTCCCCAGTATCAAAAACACCTTACAAAATTAGTACACCAGAATTAAAAGAATTACAAATTCAGTTGGAATAATTGTTGAAGAAGGGGTACATACATACAAGTGTTTCAAGTTGGGGAGAACCATTATTCTTTGTGAAAAAAAAGGATGGAAATTTTCAGTTGTGTATTTACTTTTGACAGTTGAATAAATCCATTGTAAGGAACAAGTATCCTCTACCTAGAATTGATGACCTCTTTGATCAACTAAGAGGGGAAAATATATTTTCAAAGATAGACTTGATATCAGGGTACCATTAGGTAAGAATCAAGGAAGAAGACATCAATAGGACAATGTTTAGAACCAGGTGTGGGAATTATGAATTTGTAGTGGTGCCATTTGGACTATCCAATGCACCAACTATCTTTATGTTCTTAATGAGTGGGATATTCAAAAATTACTTGGATAAGTTTTTCATAGTATTCCTAGATGAAATACTTGTCTATTATCAGTCAGAGGAAGAGCATGGAAATCACCTAAGCTCGGTATTGCAAGTGTTGAGGGAACATCAGTTGTATTCCAAGCTTAGTAAGTGTTATTTTTACCAAGAACAAATCCATTATTTGGGACACATTATTTCCTAACAAGGTATAAAAGTAGATCCATAGAATATTGAAGGCATTAGGGGATGGCTAACACCCATGAATGTTTTAGAAGTTAGATCATTTATGGGATTATATAGTTACTACAAAAGATTTATATTAGGGTTCTCTAAGATTTCTCATCCAATCATTTCTTTGCAAAATAAGGGAATTAAATTTGAATGGACAATAGAGTGTGAAGAGAACTTTAATCTGTTGAAAGAATTACTTACTAGTGCTCCTATTTTAAATATTGTTGACCGAAATGAAAGTTTTTTGTTATGTACAGATGCATGCAAGGAAGGAATTGGTGGATTCCTCACTCACAATGGACATGTCATTGGTTATGAGTCAAGAAATATTAAAGAACATGAGAGGAACTATTCCACACATGACTTGGAAATTCCTACAATTGTTCAGGCTTTGAAGATGTGGAGGAATTATCTCATGGGGAAGAGGTTTGAATTAAGAAAAAACCATAGTGGTTTGAAATATATTTTTGAACAAACAACTTTAAATTTCAGGAAGATGAGATGGATGGAATTTTTAAGTGAATACGATTTTGGAATCAAACATATAAAAGGAAAAGAAAATAAAGTTGTCGATGCACTTAGTAGAAGAGTACATCTCATGCATGCTACAATAGTTAGTATGCATCAGTGATATTTAAAGAGAATAATTTTAAATGTTGTTGTTATGGATCGTCATTACCTACATGTAAAAGAAAGACTACAATGGAAAAATGTACAACACAAAATTAAAGAATATGATATGGAGGAAGATGGATTACTTATGCATAAAAATATAATTTGTGTTCCTAGTTCTGGAGAACATAGGAATTTGGTATTAAAATAAATGCATAATGTTCCATATGTCAGACATCCCAGTTACAAGAAAATAATTGCAGCAGTAAGAAGCCAATTATTTTGGCCAAGAATGAAAAGAGATGTTGTTGATTACATTTCTAGATGTATGGAATGGCATAGAGTGAAGGTTGAGCATATGCACCCAACAGGTTTTCTACAACCATTACCAATTCCAGAGAAGAAATGGGAGGTGGTAACCATTGATTTTATAACTAAGTTTCCCAGAAAAATAAGAAAACATGATTCAATCATGGTAGTGGTTGATAAATTAACAAAGGTTGCTCATTTTGTTCCTGTAAAAATGACTCATACAACAACTAGTATTGCAAAAAACTACATAAGGGATATTCCTAGGTTGCATGGGATACCTAAGATAATTGTCTCTGACAGAGACAAAAAATTTACTTCAAATTTCTGGGAGGATTGTTTAAAGGATTTAGTACAAATCTGAACTTTAGCACAACATACCATCCATAGTGAGATGGGCATATAGAGAGAATCAACCAAGTAATTGAAGACATTTTGAGAATGTATGTGATGGATAAGCCATCTAAGTGAGAATATTACTTGCACTTGGTTGAGTTTTCCTATAATAATGGGTATCAAGATTCATTTAAAATGAGCCTATTTGAAGCTTTGTATGGTAGGAAATACAATACTCCAATGAGTTGGGACAACCCAATAGATAGAGTAGTACTTGGGCCAGAATTGCTCAAGGATATGGAAGACTAGATGGTTAGAATTAAGCAGAATTTAAAGGCAACTCAAGATAGACAAAAAATTTATGTAGATAAGAACATGACAACTAGATAATTTAAAGTGGGGGAGAATGTACTTTTAAAAGTTAAGCCCAATAATATCTCTTTGAAGTTGGGTAGTTATAAAAATCTAGAAACCATATTCTGTGGTCCATTTGAGATATTGGATAGAATAGGGACAGTTGCATACATTCTTGCATTGTCTTCTTCATGCATGTGTAGAATGTGTTTCATGTCTCTTTGATAAAAAAATATGTACATGATCCTAACCATTTTATTGATTGGAATCTGATTCAGGTAGAGAAAAAGGAAGGCTTCCAAGTCCAACCAATGTGACTATTGGACAAAAAAGTCAATATGCTCTGGAATCGAGTCATAGAGTTGGTAAAAGTCTAGTGGACCTGCTATGGTCCTAAATATGCTACTTGGGAGCATGAATATTTCATGCAGGTAGAATACATGCAACGTTTTGAATAAATTTAAAAAACATTATGTTCGTTTTGTGTATGCACTGAGGACAGTGCCAAAATAAAGGGGAGGGAAATGTGATACCTCGGTTTTGAGCCCCGTACTAAATAATGTATTGTGTTAATGAACGACCAAAGTGCCGAAATAATTAAAAGAGGCTAGTGTTCCTAGGAAATGTAAGTTTTTTATCATTATTAATAATAAATATATCATTTGTTGCTAGACGAACAAGGAAAAGAGTTATAGGGGGCTATGATTCTATTATGATACAAATGCTTACAAATATTATAAAATAAGAGAAGTACACATCATGTATAGAATGTCAATGTGGAGCACAACTCCAAGATATATAAGTTACACAATAACTCCTTAAATAATAGGGGAACCCCCTCCAAATAACCAAATACCAATCATGCTTCACAATTCACATGTCAATAATGAATACATGATCTCTTATATATAGGTATTCATACTTGCAGAGAAAACTGTGGTCAGAGAGGTAGTGACTAGAGCACTTCTCTCTGTGTCAGGCTTGGCATAGATGGAAGAAGAGACAGTCAAGGGACAAGTGGGGAAGCTCTCTGAGGCAATTTAGCAGCTTCAATAAAGAGTAACAGAGCTAAAAATCCAACCAGTGTTGATCAATCCACAAGAAGTGTGAGATCATAGGGAAGAAACTGCCAGGAGAGAAGTAGAAAGAATCAGGGTGTTGGCCTCAGAATGTAAGAAACTAAGTGAACGAAGTGTGCAGACCTATGAGTTCCTTGCAGAATACTTGAAGTTGAGGAGATTGGAATCACAAGTCCAAGAGGTGAAGAAGTAGGTATCTATAGTGAAAGCACAGATGAAGTTTCTTACTATAGTTGAGAAGATGAAGAGGTCACAGGAGCAACACACAATTCATTAGCATGTCACTTCCATCAAGAGAAGAGTTGTGGAGGTGAAATATAGACTCCAACCGATGCAGGACGAAGCCTACATTCTTTTTGAAGAAATTGAGGGACATGACTCATAGTTGGAACAGGTTGTTGCAACAATGGAACAATGCCTAGAAGGGCCTTTCACCAAGCAAGTAATTTATGATTTCCCCAAGTAGGAGGCTCTAGAAAATAAGTAATTCAAGGTAACTCGAGGCCTTCAAATAAGTATTTCCCAGATCAAAGTGAATCAGGATGAGTCACAAGTGAGTGTTGGGGGCCTGTTGGCCCTCGACTAAGTTTTGACAAAATGTTGGTCATGTTTCAGCATTTTTGGGACTTTGATGGGTTGGTCGAAGACAGAGCACCCAGGCGAAGCGAAGATCACAGGATCTCACCCATTTTTGTGGGATTTTTGGGCTTTTAGGGCTTATGTAACAGGTATGGGATGTCGGCCCATGGGTTTACCCATGTCTATGCCCTTTTTGTAATTTATAAATAAGTATGTAGGTGATGTAAGAAGATGTCAAGTTTTTAGGTCATGGCCTTAGTGCATGACTAGAGTATGTTAAGACTTGCAGAGATAAGTGCAAGTGATTGTAAGAGAATTTATGCACAGACTGTGTAAGTATTTGTGTCGTGACCTGATTTTGAGGAAGGTGGATCTAGTGCGCTATTCATAGATCATATGTCCAGTGTCGAGTGGGATTTGTGGCTCTGTGCTTGTAAGAATATTGAAGGAGACTAATCAATAAGAAGAAGAGTTGGTGGACATAGCCCCACACTGGGGTGAACCATGTATATCCTATGTTGATGTGCTTTGTGCTATGTTGTTCATGTTATTTATGTACCTATCTACTTAATGTACTATTCTTGATGTATGATAGATAGATCTCTGAGTTCTTAGTGCTTTATGATGTGAATGAGTGTTAGATATGAGCTTATTCTATGCTCTAAGAGGTTGTATGGGTTATATCTTGTGTTGATTCTGTATCTAGGGTTTAATTTGCGATGTTAATGGATTTATGAATTAATTCATGTTATTGGCTAAGTGTTATGCAAGTGTTGTAATCACAGATCTATGTCCTAGCTAGGTTGTAGACACCTGATTCCTACAACTCCCCCTTCCTCTACCTCGAGTGAGACAGATGTTGCCGAAAGGGTCGGTAGTTAGGGTTTTTTTGGTGCGTTGTTGAAGCATTGAACCCTAGGTCTGCCCCTATGCCAAAAATGGGTTCCAAAATATAAAAAAAGGATTTAAATAAGGAACCAATGATAGGTAGGCTCTAACACATAGATCACAAAAATTTTAAAACAGTAAGAAAGATCCATGTTGTATCTCATTTGGGTCAATATTAAGGAAAAAACGGAACAAGAAACTAATAATTCACAATTCAAGGTGGAAAAACAAATCTATATTCCAATTTCAAGACCATTTCGTATTAGAGTGGATCACCAAAGAAAAATGCCATAGAAAATCTCTCGAAGTTCCTCTATACATGAAGAATTAAAACTCATACACATTTTAATAAATTCAATATATAAACATCTAATAAAAACATATTCTATGGAATACAAAACTAGAAAACAACAAACCTTAAAAATACAATACGGTACAAAGTACCACACAACTTTGCAGCATATGCATAGTACTTCTTTAGGTAGAGCCCATTGCTAGGCTCAATTCATGGATTTATTTGGTAGTCAACCTATAAAGTCTCTAGTTGAAGAAGAAATAATGGTTTATGATATGTATCTTCCCATGATCTATGAGCCATAGTCATGTCTTCAAGCATAGCTTAATATGAAGGAAATTCCACATCCAATAAATAAAGTGTACTTGGAGGGTTAATGAAACAAATGGGTGAAGTGAACTGATCATATTCCATATAATGATGGTGATTCTAATCATATTTGGTAGATTCTATCAACAAAGACTCACAAATACTAAGTCTTGAGGACCTATAAACAATAATATATACTTAAGAGGAAAATCATAGTCCCCCAGGCCAACAGGGGAAGCAAGCGACCTCGTGCACACATTGGATGAATCACCTAATCATTTGTCAAGACCTTGTCTTGAGAAGGAAATCATGAGTGTAAAGTCTCTTTCATATAATTAGAAGAAATTGAATA
>ML823131.1:4753-29811 GCA_009831015.1 Picea engelmannii
TGAAGCGAAGCTTCAATATCTTCATTTTTATTTGCATAACTCACCAACCAAATTTCAATTTCATTTTTATTCTATTCTATTATACTATTAAATTTTTCAGCGATGGACACCAATTTATATGTGATCTTCATCATCTTAGTTTTCCAATGAGTCTTCCTAGGCACAATTTTGATTCCTGAATATCAAGATATGAAATCGTGAAGTCGAGCTGTCAAACAGATTTATCAGCAAGGCATAAAAATATTGCAAACTGTTCTTTCAATTTATGAGAAAAATATGGACATTTTCAGTCCTTGAAACCTATTCCATCATCTTCCTCGTTGCAATACCTTTCCAACGAGGTATAGTTTACACGATTCCGACTCTTGGATATCATTATATGACCTTCAAAACAACAAGTCTCAACATTCATTGATTAAATTTGTGGGGCAATATGGGCCCTTGATTTAAAATTTCATCCATTCCTTAAGAAATTCAACTTTTTTCTTTTAAAATGTTTATCCCACATATATGGGCGTCTTTGATATGTTGGAATATATATTAAAAAGTGTCACATTCACTTAATCTGATTTAAGAGGAAGTTATGGAAACTTGAACTCGACCTCGTAGAAAATTAATGAATAATTAAATATTTTAATATGTAGTCATCTTCCACCTGTTCCCAGTCAACTCCCAATGGCGGTGACTCAACATGAATCAACGGTCCACATGTCACATTCCCATTGGTTTCCACATGTCACACTTCCATAGGCTGCCATGTGTCCTCGTTTGGTTGGATATCAGATCTTCCATGTGGCATGATTTCACTAGTTAATACAATTGCCATGTCATCCGATGAGTGGTTGCCACATGTCATCAATGGTTGGTTTCCACATGGAATGGTTGTTGTCATTGATGTCAACCCTAGTCATTGGTTTTGGACCCCAATATTGATGAAGGTATTTGGACATGAAGGACAATGCACATGTAGATACAACACCCATGGATGGATATTATACATCATGTTGTTTTTGGTGGTAGGTGGCACATCATGTGTATCCTCATGGTTGAGGAGAAATCAATTTTTGAATATGAAAAAGTGAATTGAATAAGGAAGTACATGTCGACTGTGAAGATAATTAATGAAAAGAATTACAAAATAAGAAAGTGTGAGGTCATCCCAAATGTTAAAAGGAAGTGACATAAAGGGTATAAATACATCTCATTAAACATTCATTTTTCAAGACACACAAGTTTGTTAATGAACAAGGAGATATAAGTTGAATTTCAGAGGAAATATGAAGTAAAAAAGGCCGAATTTCAAGGGAGAATGAAGTATTTTGATGGTGTGTTCTAAGGTATGTTATTTACAGGTCATCTTACCATTTCACTATAACTTGTTTTCTAGAACGATTCAGATGGTGAAATTTTTATGCTATTGAGAAGACATATCTAGGTACACATGGTAAAAATTTCATCTCTTTATTTGCTATAATTTTGGAGATACACTCTGTGGAAGATAAGGGTTTTGACTAGTCCTGAAGCTAGTCATAAATAGGTGTTCTGGGTAAAACAATCATAAAGTATTCATAGAGAATACAAATTAAGTGAGACCAATTGCATTGGAAAGAGTATGGGATTTAGTTTCATGTGTACAAATTTCAAAATTGTATTTTAAATATTGAGTGCGAGGCATGCTATACAAGTTTTCTCTTCTGAATAAACTAGAATTGAATAAGGTCTACCATTTTCTCTATAACTCCTTTTCTGGGAGGATTCAAGGAGCAAAACTTGGAGGAGTTTCAGAGAATACATTGAGTTATATTATCTACAGAATTGGTATCAAGTACAATTTTGAAAAATTTTCAACTTATACTTCAACTAGATTATATATTCAATTATATCCAATGAGAAATGAACAATAGTAGCAGAGTTACATCAATACACCACAATACACCATGCACAATATATGAGAAATAACCAATAGTTATTGTTCAAGGGAAGTAATGACTTCCAAAGGTAGCTACAACTTCCAAATATAAAGGGAGGGATAAACCTCCAAAATGAAGATACAATTCTCCAATATCAAGAGAGGGTTGACCTCTCTATCCTTGCCCCTTCCTTCCACCCAAGAATATATGAGAGATAATAAAAATTTACATTAAATCATCACCATCAACCAACCATCACATAGAAACTGATAATGCTTCATGAGAATTCTTCAACATGACATATTGTTGAAAAATGCTACTATAAAAAGAGAAGTCTCAACAATAAAAAGAGTTTGTACTCCAAGGATGATGACATCTCCTCAGATGAGAGTGATGAAGAAGATAATGATGGAGGAGAAGTCCTCTTCACAACTCAAGAAACCTAGGATGATGATCACAAGAGTTCTAAAGAAGAAGAAATCATTTATGAAGAAGATGCAAATGAAGAAACCAACCTTGATTCATTTGGGGGATACAAAGACAATGCATAGAGTGAACAAGAAGATGCGAATCTTTAAAAGTTGAATCATGTTGAAAATGAAAATAGAAAACTTAGAAACACAAAAATAATACTAAAAGGTGAATTGAGTAGTTGTGAAGAAGAGAATTACAAACTTGAAAAGACCGTTGATATCTTGAAGGAATAATTAGAATATTATGATAAATTGAAAGCATAATTGGATCACACAAAAGGGGAGCTACTATTGACAATAGAAAAGTTGAAGAAGTTCGAAAAAAGCACTGAAAAATTAGATGAGATCCTTAGCAGTCAAAGATATCCAAACAACAAGACAAGACTAGAATACAATGACAGTTTGAAGACAACAAAACAAGAGAAGGAAGATGAAAATGATGAAACCAATACTCCAGAACAAGTTGAACAACAAGATATAAGACTATAATTTAGAAGGAATGAGACATCACGAAGATCCTCTCCCATCAGGTATGAAAGCAATCATTAGGAAGGAAACTATAGAAGAATAGATCATGAACCCAGATGGACCACACCAAAAATAAGATCACTTACTCCTAGGTATCAAACTTCTTTCTTGGACATTGTTATACTTGTGGAAATTTTTGACACAAGGAAATCAATTGTAGAATCAATGAAAGGAATAACTATGCAAGCTACATGAATGGTGCAAATAGTAGATATGGAAATGTTCGTAGACCTGTCAATAGAAATTATAATCCATTTGACCCATTAATGGATCAAAATATTGTATGTTACAAGTGCAATAATCTTGGTCACAAAGCATGAGATTGCAGAGAGATGAAGGAAGATAATCATATGCCAAATGTCCCTATACCAACTACAACATGGAAAAGGAAATAAATTCCACACAATGAAAACTTACGGATAGCATTGGTCACTAAAGAGTGCAAAGAAGAAGATGAATGGTTCATAGATGGTGGGTGCTCATCTCATATGACCGAAGATCAAAGCAAATTTGTTAGCTTGAAGAAAAAGGGTGGAAATGTTACATTTGGAGATGATTCATCTACCAAAATACTTGGAAAAGGAACTTTAAAGCTTGGAAGTGAAAATGTAAAAGCAGGAAAATTCCTATTGGTTGAAGATCTGAAGCATAATCTCCTCAATGTCAGAAAAATATGTGATCAAGGATACACGCTTGTGTTTGACTCCCTAAAATGTAAAATCAGATAAAATAACTCAGGAATATTGGTTGCAACTGCAACAAGAAGACCGAACAACATATACATCCTAGACATGACAAAGAGATATAAGACAATAGACACACAAAAGGATTCCAAGGAAGAAAAAGTCCCAAAGACCAAAAATAAGGATGAAGTATTATTGAGTGCCACATGTTCAGGGGGAGTAGCCCCAAAGAAGAAGGTCACCTTATGCCTTTGAACTCACGGGGAGCAACCCCACCCTTTGCCATTGATGTCAAAGGGGGAGAGAAATTTGGATCATGATGACAGGGAGAGCATGAGTGTTTCCATCAATGACAAAGGGGGAGATTGTTGGAAGATTAGTTGTTGTCATTGATGTCAACCCTAGTCATTGGTTTTGGACCCCAAGATTGATGAAGGTATTTGGACATGAAGGAAAATGCACATGCAGATACAACACCCATGGATGGATAGTATACATCATGTTGTTTTCGGTGGTTGGTGGCACATCACGTGGATCCTCATGGTCGAGGAGAAATGAATTTTTGAAGATGAAAAAGTGAATTGAATAAGGAAGTACAGGTCGGCCCTGAAGATAATTAAAGAAAATAATTACAAAATAAGAAAGTGTCAGGTCGACCCTAATGTTAAAAGGAAGTGACATAAAGGGTATAAATTCATCTCATTAAACATTCATTTTTCAATACACACAAGTTTGTTAATGACAAGGAGATATAAGTCGAATTTAAGAGGAAATATGAAGTAAAAAAGGCCGAATTTCAAGGGAGGATGAAGTCTTTTGGTGATGTGTTCTAAGGTATGTTATTTATAGGTCATCTTACCATTTTTACTATAAATTGTTTTATAGAATGATTCAGATGGTGAAATTTTTATGCTATTGAGAAGACATATCTAGGCACCTGTGGTAAAACTTTTAGCTCTGTATTCGCTACAATTTTGGAGATACACTATGTGGAAGATAGGATTTTTGACTAGTCCTGAAGCTAGTCTTAAAAATGTGTTCTAAGTAAAAGAGTCATAACATATTCATAGAGAATCCAAACGAAGTGAGACCAATCGAATTGGAAATAGTATGGGTTGTAGTTTCCTATGTACGAATTTTGGAATCTTATGTTAAATATTGAGTGTGGGGCATGCTATACAAGTTTGATCTCCTAAATAAACTAGAATTGAATAAGGTCTACCATTTTCTCTATAAATCCTTTTCTGGGAGGATTCAAGAGTGAAACTTGGAAGAGTTTTAGAGAATAAATTGAGTTATATTATCTACAGGATCAGAGTATTATAAGAAGTGAATAATTGCAAAAGTTGAAGAAGTCTCATGAAGCATTATCAGGTTCTATGTGATGGCCGGTTGATGGTGATGATTTAATGTAAATTTTTATTATCTCTCATATATTATTGGGTGCAAGGAAGGGGCAAGGATGGAGAGGTAAAACCTCTCTTGATATTGGAGGATTGTATCTTCCTTTTGGAGGTTTATCCCTCCCTTTATATTTGGAAGCTGTAGCTACCTTTCGAAGTCATTACTTCCCTTGAACAATAACTATTGGTTATTTCTCATATATTGTGCATGGTGTATTGGTGTAACTCTTCCACCATTGTTCATTGCTCATTGGATATAATCGAATATATAATATGGTTGAAGTATAAGTTGAAAAAGTTTCCAAATTGTACTTGATATTGATTCACCCCCCTCTTAGTATCAACAATGGTCTCAATGGTTGATGTAACTACCATATGTCATGATAGAATAAGCTGGTAATAAAATATTGAGAAATAAGTTAAATGGGAAGTGAGTTAAGTGTTGAAGGAGAGAACGAGAAGGAGGGAGGGAGGGATAAGGTGGGTGGATGAAGAAAGAGGGGGTTGCATAGAGAAAGGGGGTTGTGGGCCACGATGAGTAGGAGAGATAAGGAGGTAAATAATTCCACGGTGGTGAGATCTGTTGATTTTTCAATAATCTAGGTTAAGCATGTAGTTCATTTCATTTTCTAATTTGTCTTAACCATAAAAAATAATGTTTCAGTAACCAAGATCACCAGAAGAAACACCATGTCGAGAACAAAAGAAGTATCCCGAGAAACCATTCTCAACAAAGGAAGAAAACCCAACCAAATCCTTTGCTATTTCTTCAAGAGAAAGACCTTCATCACCAATAAGACTTAACACACAAGAGGGTGCTCAAACCCTAGAAGACTAGCGCCCAATAGAGGTGCACACTTTTCCAAAGAAGATGTACATGCTGAAATTTCCAAACTCATGTGGAAGATATGATTCCTCAATGGGGAATTTACCTTTGCTTATACTAAATTGAACCTATCAACATAAGTGTCTATTGACACAACAAGGTCGACCTCACTAGATTATAATATAATTAATATTAACCAGATTAATTAGATTTTACATTAATAACCAGTCACATTAAGGTGGGGCCGACCTGTACCCTTTACATTACAATTAGGGTTACAGACAGGTTTGACTCTTGAACAATATAGCAAGGGATCATATACACCCACTAGTGTTCATCCACTAGGGGCACATCCATCTAGATGTCCATATCTCTAGCTCACTGCATTACACAAAAGAACCACTTCTTCATTAGTTCTCAGCCACTAGGATCACGTTCACCTATGCTCTTCCACAGGCAGGTCCACTCAACAGATCTTCTTTCCCACTACATTACCCAGGAGAGTCATCTGGAGTTTCTAGTCAACTTTTCTTCTCAGAGGAGGCTAATACATCATCTTCATTTTTGTTCTCATGACGATGCACCCAACACTTTGGTATTTCACATGTTCACCTTATGCTCAACCATAGGCACGTCCAAATCTGCAGATCTCCTTTCTCACTGTGTTACACAGGAGAATCATCTTGATTTCTTATCAACTCTCTATAAGGAGGAATTCATCTCTACGTTCCAACTCTGTCTCAGATAGGAACCACACACCCCTGTCAGGGGATTTCTCTCAGGTTTGTAAGATGGAGAATGTCCCACATAGCTGCAATGATCAACATCTCTCAGGTTTTTAAGCTGGAGAATGTCTCACATAGCTGTAATCATCAACACTCCCTCTCAACTAGGGAGACATTTTTCACCAGGCCAAATATCTCACAAAAATACTTGAACTTTTTCTTGGCAAGTGGTTTGGTGAAGATATCTGTGACCTGTTCATGAGTAGGAAGATACTGCACGTGTACTCTCTTCCTCTGCACCATGTCTATGATATAGTGATACTTTATTTCAATGTGTTTTGATTTGTCATGAAACACCGGGTTCTAAGAGAGCTTTACACAACTCTGGTTATCACAATGAATAGTGGTAGGATCCATCTCATGATTGAACAAGTCAGTCAGAAGTTTGTGAAGCCACACTTCTTCACGAACCGCCACACTCAATGCATTGTACTATGCCTCTGCGATGCTCAATGCTACGGAGCTTTGTTTCCTATTGCACCAGGAAACCATGGCAGGGCCTAAAGTGAAGCAACAACCAGAGGTGATTTTTCTGTTCACTGCGCTTCCTGCCCAATTTGCATTGGCATATTCTTGCAGGCTCAAGTCTACATTGGAGGCATATCTTAGGCCATAACCAAATATTCCTTGTAAGTATCTCAATACATGTTTTGTAGCTATCCATTGTGTCTATCTCTGTTGGTTCATAAACTGGCTAAGCATATTCACTGCACAAAAAATATTTGGTCTGGTGTTAACCACATACATCAGTGATCCAATCAACTGTTGGTATAAGTGTGGATCTAATTATCCTGAATCAGTATCACTCATCTCCTTCAAATCCATTACCATTGGAGTGGGAATGGATTTGCATTTTGTCATGCCCAATTTCTTCAGTATCTCCACAGTATATTTTCCTTGACTTAGGAAAATCTCATCTATCCTCTGCCATACTTCTAGTCCCAAGAAGTAGTGCATCAAGCCCAAGTCCTTCATCTCAAATTTAGTAGTCAATGCTTATTTTCACTCAGCAATGATTCTTTCTAAACTGGTGAGGAAAAGGTCATCCACATATAGGACCAAAATCAAACACTCATTGCCATCAATGTGATAATATAAGTTTGGATCAACAACACTTTTGTTGAAGCCCAAACTCATCATAAATCCATCCATTTTCTCATACCAAGCACATGGTGCTTTCTTTAGGCCATATAGGGATTTCTTCAATCTGCATACATGATATATTTCATTGTGTACAATGAATCGTTCTAGTTTCTCAATATAAATTTCTTCCTGAATTTCACGATTGAGAAAGATTGTCTTTACATACATCTAATGTAGCTTCGAACCCATGGAAGAAACTAGTGCAATGATAGATCAGATGGAGGTGTATCAAGCTACTGGTGAAAAATTCTCGTCATAGTCAACTCCATCTATTTGTGAAAACCCTCTGGCCACAAATCTTGCTTTGTATTTTTCAATCCTTTCGTCAGCAGGATGTTTGATTTTATAAATTCATTTGGAAGTCACTACACACTTTCCCTCTGGTCTTGGAACAACATCCCATACATCATTTTTTAATAGAGATTGGTATTCTTCAGTCATGGAATCTTTCCATAATTTTTCACCTAAAGCTTCTCCATGACAAGATGGCTCTGAGTTAATAATGTGGGTCATGGCTGAAAGGTAGCTTGAGAATCTCTTTGGTCTCTTTCTCTCTCTATTTGTTCCTTGTGGAGATTTATGCCCTTCTGCTTCTTCTAGAGTTTTTCAGGCCCAAGTAGGCCTTTTATTTCCAACTGTAATGTCTCTGGGTATGTTTCTTGGAGCAACTGAATCATCTGGAAAAACTGGATCAACAAGAGCTATTGGATCATTTGGAATAATATGTGTCTCCATCTGAACTACCAAAGGGGGAGAAGGTATCGTTTCACTATCAATTTCCATCTGTGCTTCTCTGGATTTCTGGAAGGCTACTTCTTCTTCAAAGGTAACATCTCTTCTTAATTCAATTTGTATTTGACCTGGAATGTAGATTCAATATGATTTTGGGGATTCACTGTATCCTAGAAATGTGCCCTTTCTTCCCGAAGGTTCTAGTTTGGATCTCTTTTCTTTGGGTACATGAAGATATACTGGACATCCAAATATTCTGAAATGTCTGATCTCAGGCTTCACTTTGGTGAAGGATTCTTCTGGATAAATGTTCTTCAAAATATGACGAGGACTTTGGTTTTGGACATATACTGTTGTCATACATGCTTCTTCCCATAGAGTCATAGGTAGACTCTGATCATGTATCATTTCTTTGGTTGCCTCAATGATAGTTCTGATTTTCCTTTCAGCCACCCCATTTTGTTGTGGGTTGTAAGGAACTATGAACTCCCTCTTGATCCCTGCTTCAATACAAAAACTACTGAATTCTTTTGAGGTGTATTCTCCTCCATTATCTGATCTTAATATTTTGATTTTTCTTCCGGTTTGATTCTCAACCTGAGATTTGAATTCTTGAAATTCTGCAAGGAATCCGTCCTTGTTCTTTATAAAGTAAATCCAAGTTTTCCTGGAGTGGTCATCTATGAAGAGTACATAGAAGAGGTACCCATTCAGAGATGCAACAATCATTGTCCCACATACATCTGAATGTATCAAGTCCAAGATTTCCTTGGATCTATTGTCACTGCTTGAGAATGATCCTTTAACATTTTTTCCAAGATCAAAACCTTTGCAAACACATTTATGTTGAATTTGTATTTCTGGTAGATCTGTTACCATTTTCCCTAGAGCTGGAAGATCTCTATAATGAATGTGAGAAAGTATTCTATGCCATAGCTCACTTAAGTTGATTGTGTCATGTAGCAAGGCTTGAACTGGTTTGATGGTTAATCTGTACAAGCTATTTTCTTGGACACCAATTACCTTGTCAAATCTTATATGTGAGTCTTTGTGCCATGCGAGGACTCTTCCTTATGAGAAATTAATCTTGTAGCCTTTGTCTTCCAAGGCAGAAATAGAGGCAAGAATTCTATTCACTCTGGGTATATATAGTACTTATTCTAATTTAAGATGCATATTTGAGTCTAGTTGGAAGGTAGAATTTACAACTCCTCTCAAATTATATCTGGCATCATCTCCAAGAACAACATGTAGATGTATCTCTTTCTCAACGAAATGTGTTAGATGATTTCTATGACCGGTCATGTGCCTGGAGGCACCACTATCAATTAACCAAGTATTATCATTGGTAGGGACCATAACTGAGAGTGATGAGATGCTGATGTCTTCATTTCTTTGAAGTTTTGTCTTCCTGGAACTCAGTTTGATTGAGTCATCAAGCTTGCTTCCCATCATGATTTTGCTCATTTTGGATTCTTCAAAAACCCTTGTCAACTAGGCTAAAAAACCTAACGGCTAGGTTAGGCTAGAACTTTTAGGTTTTTTTGGACTTATGACTGCCAACATTAAGCCTTGAGAATCATGATAGCCCTGGTAAGCTGAAGAGCTTCTTCAAAGAGTTTTAGAAACACAATTCTGAAATTTTCTGCAGAAAATGGTGAAACCCTAGAAACCCTAGGGCCAACAAGTCAAAATGCTCGGAATTGCAATTTGAGAGTTGTTGGAGTTGCGATGAAGGAGGCCATACACACCTATGTCCTTTTTATCCCCAATGTCTAAGTTTTATGTGATAAAAACCCTCATAAGAGTAGGCCATACAGATTTTCTGGAAGCCCTAGGAGGGTCATACGGTTTCTATAGAGGAGAGAGAGGATGGCTGAAATATGTTTTGTGCAATGGGTTCTTCAAGACTTATGCTCTGAAACAATGTTGATTTTTCAATAAGCTATGTTAAGCATGTAGTTCATCCATTTTTTCATTTGTATTAACCATAAAAAATAATGTTGCAACAACCAAGATCACAAGAAGAAACACCATGCACAAGAACACAAGAAGTATCATGGGAAACCCTTCTCAACAAGGGAAGAAAACCCAACCAAATACTTTGCTATATTTTTCAAGAGAAAGACATTCATCAACAATAAGACCTAGCACACAAGAGGGTGCTCAAAACCTATAATACTATCACCCAAGAGAGGTGCGCACTTTTCCGAAGAAGATGTACTTGCTGAAATTTCCAAACTCATGTGAAAGATATGATTCCTCAATGGGGAATTTAATTTTACTTATACTAAACTGAAACTGTCAACATAAGTGTCTATTGGCACAACAAGGCTGAACTCACTAGCTTACAATATAATCAATATTAACCAGATTAATTATCTTTTACATTAATAACCAGTCACTTTAAGGTGGGGCCGACCTGTACCCTTTACATTACAATTAGGGTTACATGCAGGTCTGACTCTTGAACAATATATCAATGGATCTTATACACCCACTAGTGCTCATCCACTAGGGCCACATCCATATGGATGTCTATATCTCTGGCTCACTGCATTACACAAAAGAACCACTTCTTCACTAGTGCTCAACCACTAGGATCACGTTCACTTGTGCTCGTTCACAGGCATGTCCACTCAACATATATTCTTTCCCACTACATTACACATGAGAGTCATCTGGAGTTTCTCATCAACTCTTCTGCTCAAAGGAGGCTAATACATCATCTTCATTTTTGTTCTCATGATGATGCACCCTGTTGTTCCAGAGTCTATACTTAAGGCTCATAAGTAGAGTGTCTAGGCATCTGAAAGTGAGTAAGGGGTAGAGAAGGAAGAAATGTCAACCTTCGGCAAGGGAAGCTAGGGTTGATTTCTAGGTTTTTGTCTAGCTTCCAACTTTTCTTGGATGTTTATGTCCCTTTCAATCGCTGCCCACAAATGTTCTAGTTCGACCTGGGTAGTGGCTGTTTTAAGAATAGTACCAAAAATATTCAAGGTGATATGTGTTTGATCTGATAGTCTGGGTTCAATATTAGGTTGTCTTGTCACAGGGACAGTCATATAGGAACATAGTAATAAGAAAATCTCAATACTTTTTTAGATGCTCTCTCGATTTCGATCATATAAAGGAGAGTTTATAGCTTCGGTAATGAAAACAGGGTGCAAACTAAAGGCCCTTTCCCGTAACTGAGTTATATTTTAATAAATGTGTATGAGATGTAAGAAAACATTAAGTTGTCTATCATGTAAGGCTCATATCAAGGGATAATCTCATTTATAAATAGAAGAAGAAAAAGATAAAGAAATAACCTGATGAAGCATAAGATATATATAGAAATCTAAAATGTTCACTGGTCTTATACCTGCTGATAACCGGTACAGAGGAAAAATGGTAAACAATATAGAAAACTAAAATTTATTCACCATAGTAGAGGTTGTACTAAATTATAGCGAAGCATTCATCAGATACATATATGAAATGAAATGAAATATGAAATACAAGGAAACAAACTCATAACACGGTCATGACGGAATCGAGAATCTTCGGATTTGCTTTATATTAACTCTCGAGGGAGAAAAATCTCTATTACAATTGACCCAAAAAGGTCCAGCCTCTTTTTCTTCCTTCTATTGTATATTTATACAAATTTACATATGATGGAATCCCAATCATTCCAGGATTTTCAATTACAATGAGAAGGAGATCAATTGTTTCATTTCTTTATCCTATGTCTTTATTTGGTACCAGAAGCCTACCCTATCGCATGCTCGGTACAAGTGACACATTTTCCCACTAGCTGAGATATAAACCTTGAAGGTTCCGCTTGACAATTGGCCTAAAAAATGTAACAATATCTGACTAATTGTGGCAACCTTTCTTCCATCTGTCGATCTAGGGTGTCAATAACACACAATTGCACACTTGGTTTAATCATACATTTATCTATTTGAACTATGTATGCCATAGTTACTTGTGAGATTTCGGCCGAATATCTTTCTTCTTTTTCATTTATATCAAGCAAGACTTTAGCCATATCCATTTGGCTCAGCGTCTCAACATTACTCTCGCTATCAATGCCTAATAGATTTCCTTCTATGGAACCGAAAGCCTCTTATCAGGATTTCCTTACCTTCTTGGCTTGCAATTTTCCTTCTGATATGCTGTGTTCCCATTCTTTCAACAAAATATTACCTCGGGTCTATTCCGAAATGAAAAACTTAGAACTTTTTCCCGATTCCCTGTTTGCGGTAGCTATTACAACCTCTTGAAATGCGACCCGAGATACTCCATCTTCTCTCTCTCTAACAGATAATTTTTCTGATACTTGATCAATAAGTAAACAATTGTCCCAAATTGTCTCTATCTTTGCAAGTAAACTTCGCTGGGCTGCAAAAACCCTGCTTCGAATCTCCATAGCCTGGGACTAGAATATCCTGATATTTATAACTTGGCTTTCGGTGAACTCTAATCTAACCTATAACTGCTCAATCAAGTCTTTTTGCTGGCCCACCTGTATCTAACTGGTCTGAGCTACCAACTCTGCTTGTTTGAGCTTATCTTTGAGTAGCTCAATTTCCTTTTTGTCAGCCATTCTTGCTTGTTCTATTCCTGTGCTTGCCTGGTCCTTGGTAGCCTCCTCTGCTGTGGCTAGTTTAGCTTCTAAGGTTTTGATGAGGTGATTTTTTCGCTTCAGCTGATTTTTCAAAACCCTGACTGAAAATTGGTTTGTCGTAGCATACGCCCCTAATGTCCCAGCTATTTCTATAGAAAACTATTCTTTCTTCTTATCTTTCCCATTGGTCAACACCTTGAACTTCTTGGCCATTGATCCCTCTTCTTGATAAAATTCTCTTTTTACCACAACTTTTCTCTTTTTATCAAAAAAGAACTCATTTGGAGGGAGCTCTTCCACCCTTATAGGTCTTAATTCTTCGTTGAAAATCCACCTTGCATCTATGTTCCCTTGAGTTGAATGTAAGGGAGTAATGGAGGTGATGGGATCTTTGATTTTATTAGCTAACTGGCCTGGAGTAGTAAATGGAGTCTACTTTTTCGGCGGATCGAGAGTTTTTATTTCCAGTTTCAGATTCTTAGTTTGCTCCTCCCCGTCCCGGTGTTCTTCTTTTCTGGGTGTTGAATCTTTTGAGCCTTGGGCTTCTTTTTGCTGCACCTCTACTGTTATTGGATTTTCACCCCGCAATATTGGGGGAAGACAACTCTGCTGATGTTCTTGGAATTTTAAAACATCAACCCTTTCTTTAGGAGCCAGGGCTTGTATCCAAGCCAAAACCTCGGCATAAGATCTCGTGCCTCGGAAAATGTCATCCGAGGGTGAATTTTCATGCTCAAACCTTTTAAGCTCGCAATTGGCTAAGTGGTTACTTACGACCCTATGTGGATCGTGCTTCTTGAATTCAACATGAACCAATTTCAGGTCTTCCAGGGTTGTTGCCTCAGCTTTAGCATGCCCGAAATCTAACAAAGAATAGGAATGCAGATGAATAGGAAAAGGTGGCCATACCTTCTTAGAATATCCCTTAAGATACTTTCTTACGCCACCGATTACGGTTTGTCTGGAAACCCCACAGAAAGCCAACCTATCGGGTATGAATAATGGTAAGGCATTCGGAGGAATAGAAGCGTTGAAAACCCTGAGATATGAAAATTCTTCTTCCATGTACCAGTCGGCTATACTGCTCAGATTTTCCGCAATACTGTCTAAGATCCTGGGTGGCAGGTGGCCAAAGATAGTGGCATGCAGTGGTACCATCACCCAGTTAATATTTCATACACAAAATCTGAGGCTTTGTCTTCCCACAGATTTGAATGGTAGACATGGATGGGCTCAGCCTCTGATGGAGTCCAGCTCCAACTCATCAAGGGAAAAGGTGTCAAAAAACACATGGCATCCATGATATATGCGGACATAAAGAATGAATCAATCTTTCCACTCTCCCTCTGCGCTCGGTACTCTGTAACTCGACTGGCCAAACTATCAGACAATATTTTAGCCCAGTCGAAGGAACAGCCTTCGACGACCATGTGAATTAGGGGCACCCACTGAAGGAGAAAATGTGTGGTGTCCTCTCTCCCATATAATCTGCAAGTAATCATAGCGATATATTTGAACTGTGGTTCTAGAGAAGCTATTGAATATATACCATTATTGTCCGCCCTAAACTTCGCAGGGTGAGAAACCCAATCTTTGATTAAACAAGACATAGTATTGTCATATTGCACACATTCCTCCTGTATAAAATTCTCTAGGAATTCGGCATTGTAAACAAAGTATAACACGACTGACAACTTGTACATAGCCTACAATTGTTTGGGTCTGAAAGTCCCAATGGTGACCCTTTTCTCGTTGATGATGGTTCTGGTTGGTCTATCTACATGGTCTAATGCCCATCAGACCATATCGTAATAAGGGAGCAGACGTGGCCTAGCCGCCACTTTATGCATTTGAGCCTAGACAATGATCTTATACATGGTGATCAGGCTTTCTTTTTCATTTCCACTGGAATCATCCAAAACATCTACCAATTCAGACTGTAGAACCTCAGAAATATGTGACCAGGTCCTGATAGAGTCGACACTTCGAGGTGAAGTATCAGAAACATTGTCTGAACCTTGTCCTGAAACCTCAACAGTGGCTTTAGACGCTTTTCGCGAGGCCATGGGGGGGGATTCTACTTTATCTCTCTTGTGATAAAAATATGTATACATACATAAATTAGTTCGCTCGCGAAAAGTTGGCTCTACGTAGAATAGAAATGAAATTTGAAACAAGAAACAAAAAATCCATGTCTTCGACTACTTAAAACTAGGCCGTCCTTAGGGACAGAATGGTCAAATTGTTCTTAAATATAAATTTAGCTATAAAAACCAAACCCTTACTTGTCAATTCGCCTCATTTCCAATTAATGTCATAAATTTTGATAGTTCGTAATGCAAGTTGGCACAAAGAAAGTTTAAAATCGCCTCGGAGACTGTGCATATTAATTTTTGTATTAAAACAATGAAAATGTTGGATTAGCTTGATTAATCAGTCCTTTTTAAATGTTAATTAATCTTTTGGCACTCACCTCGTCGGGAGTTTTCACTTTAATCCTTTACACCTCCAAAACTCGAGATTGCGACAATTAGCTTTGATTAATACAAAACGTAACCAATATTAAGTGTTTAATTAATTACATTTTTATTTATATCGCGACTTCACAACTCGAAGCTTCGAAGATATCGCTTCTGGGAGGCTCATATGCTGAGTTGAAAAATTGCGAGATCGCGACTCGGAGCTTCGAAGGTATATCTTCTGGGAGGCTCGTATGCCGAGTTGCAAAATCGCGAGATCACGATGATATGATTTAATTAAATTGGAGGATAAAACCAGATTACATTTTTAATTAATTATGTTTCTTATTTTTATCGCGACTTCACGACTCGGGGCTTTGAAGGTGTATCTTTTGAGGGAAAACATGCCGAGCTGCGAATTCCCAGCTAAGATTAACTGCGGCTAAACTTTTTACCTTTAACATTAACCCGGGTTACTAAAACAAGAATCTCGCGGTTTCGGCTATCGGGGTTACGACGGTAAGACTTTTGGAGCTAGCAAATGCCGAGACACAAAATCCCAATGATGCTTAACTACAGTTTAGAGTATTTTTACTCTCGGTAATGATCTGGGTAAACTTTTTGAGACTATTTCGTCGTTTTTCCCCTCGGGATTTGTAAACTATGTGATCTATAACTTCCGACATGTGACATCCTGAGGTTCAAAAGTAGAGACTCGTTTAAACGATTAAAAAATAAATCTTGCCTTAAGAGTACAATAACCGTCACTGTTTGTGCGATGAGACTTCTGAGATTTTGGAAAAAAATAAAGGAAAATATGAAAACCGGCTTTTGATTTCAAGCATTAAGATATGAAATTTTAAACAGGCCAAAAAACAAAGGTGGCTCCAACACACCCAACACTTTGGGATTTCACACATTCACCTTATGCTCAGCCATAGACACATCCAACTCTGTAGATCTCCTTTCTCACTACATTACACATGAGAATCATCTTGAGTTATTCTCAACTATCTCTAAGGAGTAGGTCATCTCTATGTTCCAACTCTGTCTTAGATAGGAACCACACACCCCTCTCAGGGGATTTCTCTTAGGCTTGTAAGATGGATAATGTATCACATAGCTACAATGATCAACATCTCTCAGGTTTGTAAGGTGGAGAATATCTCACATAGCTAAAATCATCAACAAGATCCCACAATGGTATGAGGGGATGAAAGAAATTAAGTATGGAAGAGGGAGTAGGAGAAGTGGAGGGACAAGGGAAATAAGTAATGGCAGGAGGATGGAGAAAAGGGGAGAGAGGGGGGAGAAATAAAGAGAGTCCGCAGAGTGCCATGGGGTAAGGGAGTATGGAGGGAGAAGAAATATAATCTAAGTGTTGGTAGTGTATAGAGTGGATTGAAGTGAGGGGAAACATGAGGGAATTTGGAATTTCAAGATAAGTGGTGTATTCCACAAGATATATGGTGGTGTATTCCACCAGATTTATGTGGTGTATTCCATGAAATTTATGTGGTATATTCCACAAGATTTTAAATAATTATAAGAAATTAAAGAGAATGAAAGACATGTTCCAAGATAATTAGGCATGGTTCCAAAAAATCCGAGAATTAGATGTGGTTCCAATTTTTTTTTGGCTTTGTCGCATAATTAAGAAGTGCTATTTGGGTATTTGGACATAAACCTGGATATCTTGAGCATACAAACTCGGATTTTGAATCCAAAAAATGTGTGGCGAAGTTGATATTGAGAGCTACACAATGAAATCTTAATTATTCAAAAAATTTCTTCTTCTGATATCATTTTTTTTTAAATTATTCCAAGAGAGGGAAGTCAAGAAGAGCACATTTTTATCAACATAAACATCAATGAAGAAGCATAACATCAATATTGATTCTTCTTCTTCTCATGGACATGAACGTTTTTCTTTTGTTTTTTTCCTTTAATGCAACACCTACTTTTTCTTTTAATGGGTGTCTTATTGATTCTAGAGCATATTATCATATGACTAAGGATAAAGCCATTTTTTCTACTCTTAATGAATGTAACACCAACCACATATTTGTTGTTGATGATAGATCTCTCAGTATTATAGGGTCTAGAACAATTCAACTAGATGATGTTCATTTTAATGATCTATTATGTGTTCCATGTCTTTCATGCAATCTTCTATCAATATATCAAATCACTCATTTGGGTGAAGGTAAAATAGTAGAGTTTTCACATCACCAAGTTATAATCAAGGATTTAAAATATCCTAAGCATGTCCTAACAACTGGAATTGTTGATGATATTAACATGTTGTATAGATTTGACAACTTTGGGTCATCATATTTGCCATTAGTTTTTATTTTTCATAGCAATACCTTGTAAAAACTTCAACATGAGCTATTTGGTGATCTAAACTATTTCTTATTGCAACAACTATACAATCAGAATATGGTGATTGGTCTTCCTCTCATTTATTATAGAGATGGTGTTTCTGTCGGCTATGTTCTCAACAAACATCATTGGGATGGTTTTGAAAAATGTGCCTCTTGACACACCTCAACCCCTTTGTAGCTTGTTGATAGTGATTTGTGTGGTCTACTTCCTTCTCTTTCTTTCTTTGGGTTCAAGTAATTCTTAAATTTCATTGATGACTTCTCAATACACACTTGGGTTTATTTCTTAAAGCTTAAGAGTGATTTTTTTTATATGTTTTTGGACTACAAGGACCTTGTATAAAAACAATTTGGACATCAACTACTTAAGTTAAAATATAAAATGGAGGTGGATATGTTAACAAGAAATTTACAACTTACTACACTACACAAGGCATTTAGATGCAATATATTATTCCATATACACCACACCAAAATGGTGTTGTTGAGAGAAAGAATCACACTTTAAAGGAAATGACAAATTGTATGATCCAATTTAAGAGATTAAGTCCTTGTTTTTGGGTGGAAGCCATTAATGGTTCCAATTACATAGTTAATCACACTCCCACGAAGGCTTAAAAAAATATAACACCAAAATAATCATGGATTAAAATTAATCCATATGTATGCAACTTTCGTGTGTTTGGTAGTGAAGCATGGGCTCACATTGGTGTTGAGAAAAGGAAAAAATTACAACCTAAAAGTGATAAGTTTATTTTTATTGGATGTTTTGATGATTTAAAAGGTTATAGACTTCTTCAATCTCATTCAAATGAAAATATAATTAGGAGAGATGTTAAGTTTGATGAAGGTATCTTGGCATGCAAGCCTAATTTGATGTTTGTGTTGTCTTCAGCCCACAAGCCATGTTCTACATCTGTACCATCTTCTATTCCCAAATTTTATGTTAGAGATCCTATTATGGTTTCTTCTTCAAATGGTGATGGTGACAATGAAAATCGACCTTTTCCTACTCTCCTTCCTCCAGTTGGGTGCGTTGAATAAGAACCATTACCATCTCTTCCCAGATGGGTCCATACTATATGCGAAGAAGTTGGTGATCCTACATATCAACATTGTACAAGTTCATAGTTCTAGAGCCTCCTCTCTTTTGGCTCAAGTTTCAAAGACTCATGATGCAAAAGCATTAGATGGAAATTCTGGCCATCTAGATTAGGATACTACAATGAATGATGAATATTGTTTCTTAATGGAGAAAAATACTTGGGATCTTGTACCTCTTTCAAAAGGAATAAAACTTGTTACATGTAAATGGTTGTATAGAGCTAAGTATGCATTAGATGGAAGTGTTGAAAGACATAATTCCTAGGCACTTGCTAAGGATTTTCTCAAGTTGAAGGGATTGAATATAATGAAACTTTTGCTACTATAGACAAAATGAATTCCATCCACTTTGTTCTAGCCCTTGCCACCTAAAATAAATGAGAGGTTCATGAGATGGATGTTAAATCTTCCTTCTTGCATGCGGATTTGCAAGAATAATTTTACATGGAGCAACCTCCTAGTTATGTTTAGAATGATTCCAACCTTGTTTATTTTCTTAAAAAATCTCTTTATGGTCTTAAGAAATATCCTTGGGCTTGGTATGATAAAATGGATAACTATATTCTCAACACCAGATTTTCTAGATTTCATTCTTACCCCAATGTATATATCGAGAAAGTAGACAACCATCTCATAATATTTGTTCTTTATGTTGATGACCTTATTCTCACTAGTAGTGACCCCAAACTTTTAAACCAAGTGAAATGTAGCCTTAAGAAGAAATTTGAAATGATAGACTTCAGATATTTTCATTATTTCCTAAGTATGCATGTGACCTTCTTCACTTGTTTCATAAATAAGAGTGTAGACTAGCCCCATCCCCCTTCTAGTCTAGAGTCAAAATTGTTGCCACATGTTCTACACCTAAAGTCGATGATGATGTGTATCATCAATTGGTATCTTTTTTTATTTGACTCATACTTTCCATGATATTTCCTTTGGTGTTTTTATTGTTTCCCAATATATAAAAATACCACATGATCTCTTTTGGAAAGTAGCCAAAAATATATTTTGGTATATCCAAGGTACAATTCAATTTGGGATACATTACAGTTTAGGAGGGACTCCTTTGTTGGTTGGTTTCACTGATTTTGATTTGATTTGCGGCCTTGATGATATAAGTCTACTATAGGTTATGTTTTCAGTCTTGATTATGGACTTGTCACTTGTGCTGGTAAGAAGCGACAAGCTATTACTCTTTCTTTAGAAAAAATATATTATCGAGCAGAAGTTAATGTAATTCAAGAATCCATGTGGCTTCAATAGATCCTTTTAGAGTTTGGATCCTACCAACAACATCCAACCACACTTTGGTGCGACAATCAAAGTGTCATCAAGATTTCCAAATATCTAGTTCAACATCAGTGCAACAAACACATTGAGATACACACAAATTTCATTAGATTTGTTTTTTAGGATTGCGTTCTCAAATTGCTCTTTTGTTGTATAGATGATCAAATTTAAGACATTTTCATAAAGTCTCTTACACAAGTGAAGTTTTCCAAACTTTGATCTATGTTAGGAGTTCAATAAGTTGTTATTAAGGGGGAATGGGCTCTACTTCCTCCTTCCTTATCATATTGTGTCACCTTTTTAAATCCTTCAATCCTATCCCAAGTTGTTCTTAAGGTGGGACATTGTTAAACTATGGAGAGAGAAATATTAAATACAACATAAAATTGATGCACATAGAAATACCAATAAGAACATAAATCCATGTTTACCATTAACTGAGAAAAACCAACACTCAATATATATATATATATATATATATATATCTTTATTGACCTTATCCAAGCTAGCCAAACACTAGCCCACTTGAGGCATATTACAATGGATTTCTTCAAGCCTTTAAATAGGCTTTGTTACCCCCCCATCTAGGGGTAACTAAGGATATGATGTCTCAGGGCCCACAGGTATTGGACATGGAGTTCTGAGAGCCTGATGAATACCACAACCTGCAGAGCCCCTCCATTTCATCACAATCCTCCATTATCATCATTTCAACAGAGAAACATCCACTACACCGGATGAGATCCAAGAAGAAAATAAGTATTGCTTAATGAGGTAACAAGTCTGGTCTCATGATAAGTGTCACTTTAATATTTGAAGCATTTGAACATGTTGCAAAGAATCCTTTCTTTATTATGAAACATTTGCTTGGAAATTATACCTTTTTCCTAATTTCACCTTGGTGGTTGACATGGTCTCCTAGTAAGTTGGTCACCCTCGGGAAAAATATTTCTACTGGGTGGTTCCTTGAAGGGTCATCATACCATTCCCAACTCATACTTACCACTTTCCACACTACTTTATGTTTGTTTCCTCATATGTTGTGTTTTTGGGCTCATTCACCCCAAGATGGGCTTGTACCTCATTTCATTGGAAGAAGGGGCCAAAGGTCCAGAGGTGTTGTAGCTAGAAAAAATTAAAATCCAACAAATTATCCCTCTATATGCTCACCCTAAGGTCACAAGATAAATGAAACACTTCTCCATAAAAATCAAGGACTTTTTAAAACATATAATTAATAAATTTCCCTCTTGTTGGGTGAATGCATTTGCAGTGTCCTTTACTTTCCATTGCATATGGAACTCAATGTGTTCCTAAATTCAAGTGGCATTGCAATGCTCTTTACTCTCCATTGCACATATCAATCAATGTTCGGGCCATAATAAATTAAAGTAAGGGGCTTGGAAAAATATTGCATTGCAAATGAGGGATGCAACACACCCTCCACAAAGGAACTTATAAATGAGACAATACAAACCCTTGATATGTCAATAACTCTATGCTGAGAAGTCTTCCCCAACCCATATCATGTTCATCACTTGATCTAGATATGGTCTTCTTGGGAAACATTCCCTGACATGGGGATTGGCTTACCCAATAGGACACCATGACACCCCTCCCATTTCTAAATTAGGAAAAAATTATAAGGTCTTTGAGAATTTGTTTAGTTTGAAAAGGGGGGTTTGATGCACATGTTTGGGTGGTTCTTATATTAAATGTAGCTTACTTGGCATGATACTTGTGACTTGTGGACCCTTGGAGGGAGTGCTTGTTTGTCTTTGTAAAACCTTTCCCACAGGATGGACGTTGGACCTTGAATGTGGAAGACCATGGATGATGAGCATTGCACCTAGAGAATACATGATGTTGGCCTTTGGAGGCCTAAGACGTCACATCTTAGACACCCAAACCCTTATTTGAGACCTATCCCATTATATTCCTCTCTTCATCCTAATCGTATAGGTACCTATCATTTTTAACCTTATTTTTTTTGTGGCCCGACCCCTTTCCCACCCCCTATTTGAGATCTATCCAATTGGATTCCTCTCTTCATCCTGATCGCAAAGATACTTATAATTGTTAACCTTATTTTTATGTGGTCCAACCCCTTTCCCACCCCCCTATTTCCCCCCTATTCCACCAACCTCCTTATCCTAGGTTGTACGCTTTCCCTAAGTTTTCCCCATGTCCCCTGCTTAAACCCATGCTTAGACCATGGAAGACTTGGAAATTTGAGTCACCTCAATGAACGCAACCATGACCACCCTCTGCCAAGAATTCCAAGAGTCCCTCGAGGACAAGTTCAACACATTGGTGCAATTCATCAAGGGTAAGCACCTTGAGTCCCACTCAGAGGATATTCACTCCTCCCATTATGAGCATTCACATTCTTTCCACTCTCATTAGGGTCCTCCACATTCCTGGAATAAGGTGCCCAAAGTTGAGATGCATAAATTTGATGGATCTGACCCACTTGGATGGGTTTCGTAAATGGAACAATACTCCCTCCATGATATTAGGGATGATGAGACCAAACTCCATGTGGAGGTGCTATACTTGGATCAAGAAATATGGAAATGGTCGAAATGGCATAAGAAATATTATCCAGGCTTACCCACTTGAGTCATGTTCACCAAAACAGTTTGTGCCCATTTTGATAAGGAATCCCATTTTTTGGGCCAACTCACGAAGCTCAAAAAAATAGGATCTATGACCGACTTCATCACAACATTTGAATAGTTGGCCATCCACATTGAGGGCTTATCAGATGAGTTCTATCTTGAATGTTTTATCAATGGCTTAAAGGGTGACATTAAGGATCATGTTTACATGCATCATCTGGTCACTTGGTTGCAGGCGTGTGTTGAGATCCATTCCCGCTTACAAAATCTCCCTCCCCTTCTCTATTTTCCCAACTTCTTTTGTCCATTTATTTTCCCTCTTCTATACTTACCCAAATTCCCCTTTTCTTTTTTCCCCTTCTATTCTCCCTTTCTAGTCCTTATACATAGTCATTTTTCCAAAATGGCAGGTTCATGGGCTGGAGGACTTGCAGATCCTCATATCCATCCATTCTCTCACATCATGAGTTTGACCGACCACCACATTATTCTATACTTAACCATTTATGCAGTCACGGGTTCCCAGGTTGGCGGGTTTCAAGCTTTCATATCCCTTGTTCCCTGACATACATTTTGTACCTGAGCGATATGCGATCTACATTTTGAAAATTGGACTGCTCGATATCCTAAGTATCTCATCCCTCCTATGTTGAGTCCGACCGATTTCATTACAACACTTATCCAATTCTCAACCTTCTGTAACAACGGGTTGGCGGGTTCACAAAAGTCCCAAATGTCATTTTCTCTTGTCCGTCCATGCCACCTTCACGCTATTACCAATATGCAATTAGTATGGTTTAATTCTAATAAATCATCATGCAGGTCCCGTAAATATTGTCATTAATAGGAGAAGGGCTCGAAGAGATTCCTTATTAAACCACATTAAATCATGATTTGTGGAAGATTATATTATATCTCTCAAGCACTCATTTCAAATATTGTATGGATCAAAAGAACGCTCTTGTCAACTTATGGAAACAACAACTTGACAATAGTTCTGCGAAGATACTTTGAACATTTTTAGGAGAGAGGACTAGAAATTTCAGTGGTCTAGAGCGTACTCTTATTATTCATCCCCTTCTGCTCAGAAGGAAGTAATTTGGACCTTCGAAATTGCTTGTGCAGGTTGTGTTCCTGAAGTTTTTCACTGCAAGGAATTGGTTTCCTGGTGCGCTGAGAAGTATATACCAATTCAGAAGATGATTAAGCTCCAAGACCATTCTCCCATCTCTCTTTCACCTCAAGTGTTCAGTAAAATGATGAAACTCCCAGAGCCAACACACACCTTAAAAGTTGAATATTGCAAGGAATTATTGAAAAAACATGACAACGACCTGGATATCTTACCTGAATTCTTGGAGAATCCCGTGGTCATGCCTAAATATATTACCAGATTGCAGGTCAACTTGTTCAAAAACTCATTTCAGTAAATTTCTTGGTTATTTACCAGAGTTATAGGCCAAGAAAATACTTCCAACATTTCTCGTATGATTCTTTATATCTCATATTTTACTGTTAAGGAGCGACCATCATAGTAAGTTTACGTTGATCACATCCTTCTTTTATTTATCAAGTACTTCATCCAACGATTCCACCTCTTTCACTAGAAAGGTTTAACTGAAGACTGATAAATCCTTTTTTCTTCTTACCAGGTCTTATTGATCCTTAAACCGCCCACTGTCTTCCTTCTCAAAGTTTATTTCTTGCAATTATTTTCTTTATCTTCCACGAGATCTTCAATCCCAATCTTTAAGACAAACACATTTGCAATTTCAAAGAATACATAACATACTATATATTTTTGGAAATTTCAAGAGAACTACTTTGGGAACAATCTCGACTATGCTTTGTAACCCTGTTTTCAGAATATAAAGTATGTGAGGTTGATCTATCATTATCTTTATTTGATCTGCCCATGTGTCCACTTTGTTAAAGTTCTATTATGCATGTAGACCATCTTCTTTTTTATTTTTTATGTGATCATAAATATTTATCTTAGACTATGATGGATGTGTGAGAAATGTGTAATTCCTGGTCCTTTCTCAGGAACCTTCTTTTAAAAGAAAACAAAAAACCTTTTCCTTTTGTCTATT
>ML823131.1:62461-75113 GCA_009831015.1 Picea engelmannii
TTGTGCCACGTGTCCCTGGGTGACGTGGTCTACCGACATGAGTTGGATCAACGGTCTAGATCTCATGTTGATCTGACGGTGCAGATTCAGTCGGGATTTCGCATATCGCGAAATCGGGGTTTTCGATGCATTGTGTTCTTTGCCTCCTGGCTGCCACGCGTCCATACGAATGAATGGTCCAGATCCCTGCTTGATTTAACGGCTGCGATCAAATCGCGAAATCGCATATCGCGATTTCGGGGTTTTCGTTGTCGAGTGAACTTTGCATATTGAAATCCCGATCCCCGAATCTCCAATGGCTTATCTCCCTCGCAACTTCTGCAGATCTGATGGCTGTCGGGTATCCGCTTCCAATATGATGACGCAGATCACTTCTTCTGCATGCTAACTCCTGTGCTTAACATCTGTGCAGCTTCTCCCGATCTAACAGCTGTCAGGATTTTCGAGTGTGATCCGACGGCTCTCGGTCTCTTTCCTGTGCTCCTTGTGCATATAAGAACGCTATTCCTTCTGAGCTTATTCTCCTCAAATCCTTAGACTGCGACTTATTTCTTTTGCTCGACCTCGACCATCTTCCTATCGGGTCGAATACCCTTCATCACTCTGCTTGGATATTGCTTTGTCATCATTCTTCTGCCATAGACGATTTCCATCAATGACAACCTTGACATTCTGCATCCCTGCTATTTCCATATTTCCAACTGGAATATGCAATGGACACTTTGCACCTACTTCAACCATCCACAAGATAATAAGAGAAATATTCTATTGGCCATCGATTTTTAGAGACTCGTATGGCACAATAGGGAAGTGTTTGTCATGTCAACAATTTTCAGGAAAAATGAAGAGATACGCGATGCCTTTGCAACCCATAATTGTAGAACAACCATTCTCCCAATGGGGACTTGATGTTGTCGGGACAATTAATCCAAAGTCTAGCAGTGGGCATGTATACATTCTCACGGCTAAAGATTACTTCATGAAATGGCCGAAAGAAGTGACATTAAAGAAGGATGATGTTGAAGAGCTAATTAAATTCTTCAAAGACAATATTCCGTCGAGATTTGGTGTCCCATATAAATTTATCACAAACAATGGTTTGATTTTCATTGGATCAATCATCAGATTATTATCCACAAGGTAATGGCCTTGATGAATCCACAAACAAAACACTTGTTCAAATACTGAAGAAAAACATTGACAAGAATCAAAGGAATTGGCATCTAAAGTCGGTTGATGCATTATGGACAAGCAGAACGACTATGAAGGATAGCACCAGGATGTCTCCATATCTATTAGCCTCAAGTTCAATGCGTTGATTTTTATGGTTAATACCATAGATACAAAGACAGTTCACCCATCTAGAGGAGAATCAATCAATTGCTAAAGTTGGAAGAAGAGCGAAGCAAAGCTGTAAATTGAATTTCTCAGAGGCAACAGAACATCAAAATACATTTTGATCAGAGAACAAATGTAAGGAATTTCCAGAAGGGAGAGTTGGTGCTACTTTGCAACAAGGCCAAGGAGAAACCGTCCATGCATACAAAGTTTGAAGTACTCTGGATCAGACCATATATCATCGAGAATATATTGGGTTTTAAATCCTATATGCCCCAAGACATGAAGGTTAAAAGATTAATGTTGTCTATCAATGAGAAACATTTGAAAGGTTTCTTCTCCTAAGAATTTCCCATTCTCATTATACACAATTTTATTTTTTTAGTTTGTGTATTCTTACTTTGACTCCATTGCCCAATGGGAATAAGCACCTGGTCATGAAAGGATCTAGATTCTTGACAACCCATAGGGGTTCATCATACCATAGTTGGAGCCAATTGTTGAGATCAATTCCCACTTCCTAAATTTCCCTCCCATTCTCTATTTTCCCGACTTCTTTTGTCCATTTATTTTCCCTCTTCTATACTTACCCAAATTACCCTTTTCTTTTTTTCCCTTCTATTCTCCCTTTCTAGTCCTTATACTTAGTCATTTTTCCAAAACGACAAGTTCACGGGTTGGCGGACTCGCAGATCCTCATCTCCATCCACACTCTCACATCATGAGTTAGACTGACCGCCAGATTATTCTATACTTAGTCATTTCTGCAGTCATGGGTTCCCATGTTGGTGGGTTTCAAGCTTTCATATCCCTTGTTCCATGATATACATTTTATACCCGAACAATACACGATATACATTTTGACCATTGGACTCCCCGAGCTCCTAAGTATCTCATCCCTCCTATATTGAGTCCGACCAACTGCCTTATAACACTTAGCCAATTCTCAACCTTCTGCAACGATGGGTTGGTGGGTTCACAAAAGTCGCAAATGCTATTTTCTCTCTTTCGTCCCCTCCACCTTCACGCTATTCCCAATACACATTTAGTATGGTTTAATGATAATAAATCATCATGTAGGTCCTGTAAACATTTTCATTAATATACGAAGGGCTCGAGGAGATTCCTTATTAAAACACATTAAATCATGATTTGTGTAAGATTATATTATATCTCTCAAACTCTCATTTCAAATATTATCTGCATCAAAAGAACGCTCTCGTCAACTTATGGAAACAACAACTCAACAATAGTTCTGCGGAGATACTTTGAATAGATTTTGATGAGAGGACCAGAAATTTCAGTGGTCTAGAGCGTACTCTTATTATTCATCCCCTTCTGCTAAGAAGGAAGTAATTTGGATGTCTGGAATTGCTCGTGTAGGCTGTGTTCCTGAAGTTTTTGACTACAAGGAATTGGTTTCCTGGTGCGTTGTGAAGTATATACCAATTCGGTGGATGATTCAACTCCAAGACCATTCTACCATCTCTCTTTCACCTCAAGTGTTCCGTAAAATGTTGAAACTCCCAGAGCCAACACTCACCTTCAAAGGTGAAGATTGCAGGGACTTCTTGAAAAAAAATGACAACGACCTGGATATCTTACCTGAACTCTTGGAGAATCTTATGACCATCCCTAAAGAGATTACCAGATTACAGTTCATCTTGTTCAAATACCATTTCGGGAAATTTCCTGGTTGTTTACCAGAGTTACGAGCTAAGAAAATACTGCCAGCATTTCCCATATGATTATTTATATCTTATATTTTACTGTCAAGGAGCGACCATCATAGTAAGTTTACATTGATCACATCCTTATTTTATTTATCAAGTCCTTAAATGTCATGAACAAAATTTCTTCAATATTGATGCATCAACTTCCACTTCCTTTGAATACATCCCATCTGATGAGGATCCTGACCAAGAGGATGCCCAACCAAGTTTCCACCTCGAAGATTTAGTTGCAATCCCTGTGGAACCAACAAAACCTATGATATCTCTTCATTCCCTCTTGGGTATTTCATCCCCACAAATATTGAAGATCAAGGGATACATCAAACATAGGCCGGTCTTGGTGTTGATTGATAATGGTAGCACCCATAATTTTATTCATTGCAGGCTCGCTGAGGAACTCCATTGCTTTGTCCGGCCATTTTTTAATTTTCAAATCCTTGAGATGAACAAAGTTCGCTCACACAAAAAATATCCAATATAAATAGAATAGTACACATAAATCCATATAAGATAATAATAATAATAATATGAATAATGAATATGATATGATATGAATACAATGAGAATGGGGGGCCGTTTATATATCCTCACAGGGGGTTCCCTTTCATGAATAAACATTTCCTTTAGATAATACATGACTTTTGATTTATGATGTGTTTTATTATTATATTTAATTATTATTAATTATATCTATTTCTATATATATTGTGTTCATAACATTGCCTTCCCCTTAAAAATGCTTTGTCCTCAAAGCATACTTTATGGAAGACTTATCTCTTGTTCTGGATTGTAATTATTGTCTCTTGATTATTCATTCTTGAGTTAGTGATCATTGAAGACCTGAGACGATAAGATCTTCTAATCATTGAGCAAAACTATAGAATTGTAAAAGAGTCTGCCCACCCTAATTCAATCTTCTGCAGAACTTGGTGTTTATAGGGTTCTTGGAAAAAACTTGATGTATTTCAAATCCCATGATAGCTTCTACTTTGAGCACCACTTGTAGTGGAAGTAATATTCTTCAACATATCGGTCATTTGTTTATGTTGATACGTTGATTGGTTGAAGTATCAAATTTTGTGATTAGGATGTCAATAAGGCATCCTTGCAACTTGATCTTTACTTCGTATACTTGTAGCTTTTTCTTGATTAACTTTTGCAATTGAGTATTCTTCGTACCTCTGGCTTGTTTCTACTTCGACATTTGAAGACCTCTTTACATCAACTAGATTTGTATCCTTTTGATTTGTAAGGTTGACCTTGTCTGTATTAATTCCTTTATTTACAATTGGGAGTTTTACATCTGGATACTTTTCTAGTTCCATAGGTTCAATCATTGTCTCTTTATCAACCAATGCTTCCTTGTTGATAGGTTTCTCTAACATGTTCTATAGTGACTTCTTATCACTCTTTAACTTCTTAATCTGTGTGAGTAAACTTTGATTATGAATCTTTAGGCATGATTTTTCTTGCTCATTTGATTTTTCAACTTTGTTCTTGTCTTCCTTCTCAAATTCTTCTTCTTTCAACATTCTAATTTCTTCCAATAATATTTGATTAAGGTTATTTGAATGCAATGTTTCTTTATCTTTTTCCGATAATTTCTTTCAGAGGTCCTGATTTTATTGTTCCAACTTCGAAACACATTGTTTTCTATCCTTTGACTTCATGATTTTTATAAGTAGTTTCTGATTATTATTTCTTAGGTGAGAAATCTCTTTTTCTTTTTCAATGATGATCTTGTCACTTTCTTTCTGTCGATCCTGCAACTTTTGTATTGATTTATGGTTATCTTGAAGGATCACTTATGATACATCCTTTAGGTCTTCTGATGATGGAGCTTCTGAAACTGACTTCATTGTAATGTCTTGCAATGTGATTTTCTTCTTCTTATAAGAAAATGTCAAAAACTTTCTCCTTGTGTTGAAGATAAAAGTACCCAATGTATTCACCCAACTTGACCCTAGAATTATATCAACATTGTCTTGATATATTGATACAACATTGAATTGAGCTATGAATTTGTAATCACCAATAGATAGTTGTAGGTTTTTAATGTCATATTTCTCATTGGAAAGGCACATGTCATTTTCAATTATATTTGGTTTTAAAACCATTAATTGGTTTGTCAGGTCAACATTAATGTGATTTTTCCTAGCGTTTGGGTAAATAAGGATGTTGATATTCTTTCCTTGAATAATCCCATTAACTTTTATTAAGGAATCCACATATTTTTTATAAGTATGAGGGAATCTTCCTTTTCGCCACGAAACTCCATTATATATATATATATATATATATATATCCTTTACACCTTTTTTTTATACTTTATAGAAGTACCTTTATATTAAGTGATTTAATAGTGTCTTAATTAAATACCCTTTTAAAAAGATCACCTCAGTATATACGTTTACTTCTCCTTTATCCACAAATAATATATAAAGCTACACACTTTCTATAACTTTGAATATGGCCTTAAGATTATTTTTATAACATGGTTTCCATAATTAATTTGGATGTACGAGGTATGAGGTCTTTTTTTTTATTTTTTATAATTGGTCCTTTGTGTTGCTTTTACTTCTTGTAATTTATTTTAATGGCTTCTCTTATTCTTTTTGCTATACCTTGTTTTTTTAATAATATTTTTGTAATATATTATATATATTACTTATCTTAATTTTTTTAAAGGCACCTTTAAATACTCTTTTTACTTTTTCCCTTTTATTTTAAAAGCTTCAAATACTCTTACGTAACTTCAATTACTCAATAATAAGTCATATTTTTACACTTTGTGGTAACTTTTATGAAAGATCCTTTTTTCTTTTTTAACAACCCCACTAAAATATACTTTCTCTTAATAATAATATATTTTCCTTTAAAATAAGATATTAATATTATCTCTTTTCCTGGTCCCTTTTAATAAACTTAGTATTTTTTTTTTAATGAATGATCGCAACCTTTGACGTGAGGTTTATTTGGGATTCCCTTTTTGACTTCTTTAACTTATATACTTCACTTTACTCCTTGTAAAGTTATGGAGATGCACCATTTACTCCTCCTAACTTCTTGGTAATTGCTGGTAAACTAAGTATTACTCTCGTGGGTAGGGTTTCACCTTTGTATTTAATAGTTTGAATTTATAATTTTCTTATGTAAATTTTATATTGAAACACTTTGATTTTATTTATTTTTTCCTTTTAGTCATAAACCGGTTAAGTACATATTTTGAATTTGTAGTGGAATATCTTCAACTAAATTCTGAGTTTTTATATGGCCAAAGGCTTGAGTTGGTCAAAGACCATGACTTCAGAGAAACTCTAAAAACAAATTGTTGGCCAATAGTCGCTAATCAACGGAATGCCCAAAAGGGGGCTCCGATACCAAATGAGACGAACAAAGTTTGCTCACACGAAAAATATCCAATATAAATAGGATAGTACACATAAATCCATACAGGATAATAATAACAATATGAATAATTAACATGATATGAGATGAATACAATGAGAATGAGGGCCCATTTATATATCCTCACATAGGGTGCCCTTTCATGAATATACGCGTCCTTTAGATAAGACATGAATTTTGATTTATGATGTGTTTAATTATTATTAATTATATCTATTTCTATATATATTGTGTTCATAACAATCCTCATAGCTAATGGTGGTACGATGAAGTGTGGGGGGCGTTATAAGAATGTCAAAATCCAAATGGGTGATTATCATTTGAAAACTCACATGTTCTCTATTTCCATGGGTGGTTGTGATATTGTATTGAGTATGGAATGGCTTCGTACCCTGGGATCGATTACAATGGACTACCAAGATCTATATATGAGCTTTACCCAAGAGGCTCACCCCTATACCCTCCAAGGCCTCCAAGATGTCTCCCCTTAAATCATCAACTCTTATAGGATGGAAAAATTGTTGAAGAAATACCACCATGGTGTGATTGCTCAATTTAATACCATCTAGGTCACTGATAATGCCTCTCCTAAAGTCCCTCCTAGCCTGCAACTAATCTCAGAAAAGTACCCCGGGGTCTTTGAGGTTCCAACAAACTTTCCTCCCTCTAAAGGTGAGCATGATCATAACATCCCTCTCCTTCCAGGAACTCAACCCCCCAATGTATGCCCCTACATGTATCCATTTGCTAAAAAAATTGAAATAGAAAATAGTATAGGAATTACTGGAGGTGATGGTAATTCTCGCAAGTACCAATGCATATTCATCCTCAGTGGTGATGATCTTAAATAAAGAAGGTTCTTGGTGCATGTGTCCATATTTTTGTGGCCTAAATAAACTAACCATCAAGGATAAGTTTCCCATTCATGTCATTGATGATCTGTTGGATGAACTCCAGGGTGCATGTTTTTTCACCAAATTAGACCTTCACTTAGACTATCACTAGATACAAATGAAGGAGGAAGATATTCCAAAGACTTCTTTTAGAACTCATGAAGGACATTATGAATTCTTGGTCTTTCCTTTTGGCCTTTGAAATGCCACATCCACCTTCCAAAGTATCATGAATAAACTATTGAAACCTTACCTTTGAAAGTTTATCATGGTTTTCTTTGATGACATTATCATTTACAACCGCACTTGGGATGCCCACCTTCTCAATGTGGACAAAGTGCTTCTCTTGCTACATGAAAACCAATTGTTTGTCAAAAAAACCAAATGTTCCTTTGGGGCTAGTGAAGTGGAATACTTAGGACACATTATGGGTCGAGACAGGGTAAGAGTGGACCCTAAAAAGATACAAGCTATGTAGGATTGGTCGCGACCTACGACCTTAAAGCGCCTTTAGGGTTTCCTTGGTCTCACATGATATTACAGGAAGTTTGTAAACCATTGTGGAAAAATTGCTAAGACCTTGACCAACCTTCTTAAGAAGAATGCATTTCATTGGACATTTGTCCCTGAGCAAGCCTTCACAGATTTAAAGTGGGCCATGTGAACTACTCCAGTCTTAGAAGCTCCCGACTTCAACAATTTGTTTTTGGTAGAATCAGATATTTCTGGCACTGGTATTAGCACATTTCTAACACAAGATGGTCAACCTATTGCCTTTACTAGATAGGCGTTGAGTGGTCATAATTTGGGCAGATCTACATATGAAAAATACATGATGGCCATTCTCCATGCAGTGCACACATGGAGACCATATCTTTTGGGATGTCATTTTCAGATCAAAACAAATCACCATAGTCTGAATTATTTTTTAGAGTAGTGGTTATCCTCCCTAGAACATAAAAAGTGGATGACCAAAATGTTGGGTTATGATTATGAAATCATATATAAAAAAGGGAGAATACAATATAGTGGCAGATGCCTTGTCACGAAAAAATGAGGAGGATGAATCCCTATTTTTCTTATCCTTACCTGTTCCAGATTGGATTGAGGAAGTACGATAAGAGTGGCTAACACACCCGACTATGTCCAGAATAATTCATCGACTTTAGGAGGACCCTAATCCTCCCCTCGACTACACTTGGAAATACAATATTCTCAGGTATAATGATAGTCTGGTTCTATTTCCATCTTCATCCCTCAATCTAAGGCTCAGAAATGAGTTGCACTCATCTACTATTGTGGGCCACTTTGAATCCCAAAAGACCTATGATCATGCCCGTCGTTATTTTTTTCTGGGAAGGCATGAAGAATGACATCCTTCTCTTTGTTACTAAATCTGAGGTGTGCCAATGAAATAAAGGTGAAACCATCAAGTCTCTAGGAGCTCTATAACCCCTACCCAATCTAGCTTCTATGTGGATGAACATCTCCATGGACTTTATAGTGGGCCTCCCCAATGTTGGGAAAAAGTCGGGCATCATGGTGGTGGTTGATTTCCTCTCTAAGTATGCTCATTTTTTTGCATCACCCCACTCTTTCACACCGGAAATGGTAGCACAAGTTTTCCTTGATCAGATTTTCAATTTGCATGGAATGCCCACCTCTATTGTGTCTGATCATGACCCAACTTTCACCAACAAATTTTGGCAAGAGTTGTTTAAATTGTAGGGCACTCAACTGAACATGAGCACCGCTTATCACCCCCAGTCCTACAACCAAGCGTAAGTGGTCAACAAATGTTTGGAAACCTACTTGCGATGTTTTTCTTCTGAAAAAGAACACCAGTGAGTGTAATGGATTCCCTTGGAAGAATGGTGGTACAATACTTCATATCATACGACCACTAAAATGACACATATGAAGTAGTGTATGGAAAATTACCACCTACAGTCACTACATATCTTCTAGGAATATCAAAGTTCCAATATTTTGATAAAATGTTGCAAGCTAGAACAACCACCCTCGTAGCTCTGAAGGATAACCTCCACATGACTCAAAATTGCTTGAAGGAATAGGCGGACCAACATTGTTTAGAACGGGCTTTTTAGGATGGTGATTAGGTGTTTCTTAGACTCCAACCTAACAAAAAAAAATCTCTCAAAGCCGAGGGACATCACAAGTTGGCACCCAAGTTTTATGGCCCCTATCATATCATCAAGCATATTGGTTCAGTGGCCTACAAATTGTCCCTTCCAACAACTTCCAAAATCCATCTAGTATTCCATGTTTCCTGTTTAAAGAAAGTGGTGGGACAAAATTGCAGCGTCCAAACCATCCTTCCTGAATTAGATGAAGAAGGATACCTTTGGCTCCAACCAGAAGTCGTCCTTAATGCATGCGAATGTCGGTTGCATGGAAAAACTATCAAGGAAATTTTGATCAAGTGGAATGACACATCACCAAAGGATGCGACTTGGGAACCATCAGCCATACACCAACAATTTCCGCATATTCAACCTTGAGAACAAGGCCGCTTTTGAGGGGGGAGGGCATGTTAGTATCTGATCTTAACCCCTCTTCATGGGTCATTAGTTAGTATGATATATTTTCTATGTAATAAAAGACAACATTAGTTAATAATGCCTATTAAATAAAGGAGAATAAGTCAATGTAAGACTACCTAATAGAAGCTTTCGCTTCTAGAAAGATATTCCTCTAGAAGTTTCCTTAGAAGATAGAATTAGTATAAATAAGAGTAAGAGGTATTGGATATATTTTCTTGAGAATTATTGTAATAGAGAACTGCTCTGCTAGAGGTTTCCCCCTCGAAGAGGCAAGTGAAAATTGTTTCCTATCAATAAAGGTATTATTTTGGTGATGTGATTTCATCTATTGTGTTGTTTCGTTGTTATTCTCTGCAATATTTATGTTTTGGCTATTACAATAGATCTGGTACCTTACAACAAATAGGTCAAGATGGCTCCATATAAATAAAGCCACTTGACATTTCATTTTATCATCACATCTTCTCACCATTTGTGAGAGAACAAATCTGAAATTTTCTCCCTACTTGGCTATCTCTCTCTTCTACACTCGTGAAACTTACTTGGAGGATCATTTTGTGGATGCTTTTGCTGATTTTTTTGGATGGAATTTCTGCAATTAGGGTTTTATCTCATGTTATCTTAGTGAAGTAAGTGAAATTTATGCAATTTTATCTTTGTGCTATCAAATGTTCATGGTAATTTCTCTTTTCATGCTAGACGTCTTGCTTGGTCAAACCCTAAGAGAGGAGCATAAGTGCTTCCCCCTCTCACACAGTTATTATTGTTCAAAATTGGTGAAATATCCTTGCTAGGGTTAGCATAATAAATCCCTAAAGTGATATCACTTTAGGATTCTAGCTCTAGACTCTTGATTGTGATCTAGTTGAAGTATTTAAGAAGGGAGAAAAGGTTGCTAGAGCCAAAACGTGCTTTCATTTTAGTAATCCTTCTCCTCAAGGTTTAAACCCTAAGGCCCTAATGTGCTATCACCTTAGAGTTTATGCCCTACCTCTTATTCTTTGCTAGCTTCATCTCCAAACTTATTGCATTTCTATTGTAAAGACTCCATATCCCTCAAAGGCACTAATCTTCAAGCTCTATTATGGTGAAAGTGATCAACAAACTCTCAATTTTCATTCTCTCAAGCTTCCTACTAACTTTACTAACACTAATTTAAGCTAATTGACTAGTAAGCTTGTTGTTGTTGAAAAACTTTGCTACAACCATCTTAGCATACTCTAATTTGTTGCATAAATCGCTCTAATAGTGGCCTAACATACCTAAAAATGACATCTAACAATTGGAGAATGTTACATTGAGTTCATTCTAAGTTCTCATGGTAAATTGTTGCAATTTTGAAGTGTATTTATTGTTGTTGTTATAATTTATCTATTGTTGTTGTACTACTGTAATTTGCTACAATTTCATGACATAAATAATGACTTTTATTGTCCAGTGTCTCAAAGAGGTATTATTTTCATGCTTGTACTTGGAAATCATCATATATATGCTATAAGTGTTCTTGTTCCAAGCAGGTATTCAAGCAACTTCATACCTTTCTTTTCTTTTGACCTAGAACTTAACTTAGGTGATCAAGAGAGGAGGCCGTAGGCTTGGCTAACAAACTTGCCACTTTGATCCCTTGAGGTCATCGAGGAAGCCTCCCCTGTGGTATAACTCCTCCATCACTAAAACATGGGGATTTATTACTAAGGTGAGAATGATAGGATTTCCTATAGTTACGCGATATTTGGAGATCCTGTGTTGCACTTTGCACAACTACAAATCCCGTGATCACAAAATTTATCATATATAATCCCATGAGTTACCTAATACTATGGGCCCATAAAACACCAATAGTAAATCCATCATTGAGCGTACCAAGGTTAGCTTATATACTCTATGACCAAGTCAATATTAACCCAACATTTCCCCCTTTAAAATTCAATTGAGATAGTCACCTACCTCTCCTCAAAGTTTATTTACTGGGTTTCCAAGAATACAACATGCCCTCATGTCACCTAGGTCTACATCTAGACTTTACACCATTGAAATTTTAAACCAAGGGTACACATGCCTAAATAGGTCTTATAACCATATGCCCATTTTATATATGTGATAAAATACAACAACAAAAAACTTAATAATTTACAATTGTATGCCATAGCATATGATATAATGAAACATCAACTGGCTTCATTACCAACATCCCTCCTAATATAAATATAGTGAACCAAATTAATCACTTTGTAATTGAGTACTTCTTTAGATGCCATCCTTTGTGTACTTCTACCCATGCTCCATTTCCATGTGCCATTCACCATGGTTCATAAACCCATAAAACACCCAAGTAATTCTTGCTAGAGAGTCTAGGAAACACTAATCTCTGATACCACATGTTAAAACTATCACAACAAGATACACATAGATATAAAACAAGAAGCACATAATAAGACAAAGAGACAAAATTTACCTTGGAAACCCTTGACCAAGAAAACCGACATTCAAGATATATATCTTTATAGACCTTATCCAAGTTGCCCAAACACCAACCCACTTGAGACATCTTACTATGGAGTTCTTCAATCCTTTAAATAGGCTTCATCACATCAAATACCATGGGAAATACCTCGTAAACCACCAACAGTAAACCCATCAATGACAATATCAAGGTTATCTTATCTACTCTATGACCGAGTCAAGATTAACCGAACATTCCCCCATTTGAACTTGA
>ML823131.1:79945-93410 GCA_009831015.1 Picea engelmannii
TTCTTATAAGAAAATGTCAAAAACTTTCTCCTTGTGTTGAAGATAAAAGTACCCAATGTATTCACCCAACTTGACCCTAGAATTATATCAACATTGTCTTGATATATTGATACAACATTGAATTGAGCTATGAATTTGTAATCACCAATAGATAGTTGTAGGTTTTTAATGTCATATTTCTCATTGGAAAGGCACATGTCATTTTCAATTATATTTGGTTTTAAAACCATTAATTGGTTTGTCAGGTCAACATTAATGTGATTTTTCCTAGCGTTTGGGTAAATAAGGATGTTGATATTCTTTCCTTGAATAATCCCATTAACTTTTATTAAGGAATCCACATATTTTTTATAAGTATGAGGGAATCTTCCTTTTCGCCACGAAACTCCATTATATATATATATATATATATATATATCCTTTACACCTTTTTTTTATACTTTATAGAAGTACCTTTATATTAAGTGATTTAATAGTGTCTTAATTAAATACCCTTTTAAAAAGATCACCTCAGTATATACGTTTACTTCTCCTTTATCCACAAATAATATATAAAGCTACACACTTTCTATAACTTTGAATATGGCCTTAAGATTATTTTTATAACATGGTTTCCATAATTAATTTGGATGTACGAGGTATGAGGTCTTTTTTTTTATTTTTTATAATTGGTCCTTTGTGTTGCTTTTACTTCTTGTAATTTATTTTAATGGCTTCTCTTATTCTTTTTGCTATACCTTGTTTTTTTAATAATATTTTTGTAATATATTATATATATTACTTATCTTAATTTTTTTAAAGGCACCTTTAAATACTCTTTTTACTTTTTCCCTTTTATTTTAAAAGCTTCAAATACTCTTACGTAACTTCAATTACTCAATAATAAGTCATATTTTTACACTTTGTGGTAACTTTTATGAAAGATCCTTTTTTCTTTTTTAACAACCCCACTAAAATATACTTTCTCTTAATAATAATATATTTTCCTTTAAAATAAGATATTAATATTATCTCTTTTCCTGGTCCCTTTTAATAAACTTAGTATTTTTTTTTTAATGAATGATCGCAACCTTTGACGTGAGGTTTATTTGGGATTCCCTTTTTGACTTCTTTAACTTATATACTTCACTTTACTCCTTGTAAAGTTATGGAGATGCACCATTTACTCCTCCTAACTTCTTGGTAATTGCTGGTAAACTAAGTATTACTCTCGTGGGTAGGGTTTCACCTTTGTATTTAATAGTTTGAATTTATAATTTTCTTATGTAAATTTTATATTGAAACACTTTGATTTTATTTATTTTTTCCTTTTAGTCATAAACCGGTTAAGTACATATTTTGAATTTGTAGTGGAATATCTTCAACTAAATTCTGAGTTTTTATATGGCCAAAGGCTTGAGTTGGTCAAAGACCATGACTTCAGAGAAACTCTAAAAACAAATTGTTGGCCAATAGTCGCTAATCAACGGAATGCCCAAAAGGGGGCTCCGATACCAAATGAGACGAACAAAGTTTGCTCACACGAAAAATATCCAATATAAATAGGATAGTACACATAAATCCATACAGGATAATAATAACAATATGAATAATTAACATGATATGAGATGAATACAATGAGAATGAGGGCCCATTTATATATCCTCACATAGGGTGCCCTTTCATGAATATACGCGTCCTTTAGATAAGACATGAATTTTGATTTATGATGTGTTTAATTATTATTAATTATATCTATTTCTATATATATTGTGTTCATAACAATCCTCATAGCTAATGGTGGTACGATGAAGTGTGGGGGGCGTTATAAGAATGTCAAAATCCAAATGGGTGATTATCATTTGAAAACTCACATGTTCTCTATTTCCATGGGTGGTTGTGATATTGTATTGAGTATGGAATGGCTTCGTACCCTGGGATCGATTACAATGGACTACCAAGATCTATATATGAGCTTTACCCAAGAGGCTCACCCCTATACCCTCCAAGGCCTCCAAGATGTCTCCCCTTAAATCATCAACTCTTATAGGATGGAAAAATTGTTGAAGAAATACCACCATGGTGTGATTGCTCAATTTAATACCATCTAGGTCACTGATAATGCCTCTCCTAAAGTCCCTCCTAGCCTGCAACTAATCTCAGAAAAGTACCCCGGGGTCTTTGAGGTTCCAACAAACTTTCCTCCCTCTAAAGGTGAGCATGATCATAACATCCCTCTCCTTCCAGGAACTCAACCCCCCAATGTATGCCCCTACATGTATCCATTTGCTAAAAAAATTGAAATAGAAAATAGTATAGGAATTACTGGAGGTGATGGTAATTCTCGCAAGTACCAATGCATATTCATCCTCAGTGGTGATGATCTTAAATAAAGAAGGTTCTTGGTGCATGTGTCCATATTTTTGTGGCCTAAATAAACTAACCATCAAGGATAAGTTTCCCATTCATGTCATTGATGATCTGTTGGATGAACTCCAGGGTGCATGTTTTTTCACCAAATTAGACCTTCACTTAGACTATCACTAGATACAAATGAAGGAGGAAGATATTCCAAAGACTTCTTTTAGAACTCATGAAGGACATTATGAATTCTTGGTCTTTCCTTTTGGCCTTTGAAATGCCACATCCACCTTCCAAAGTATCATGAATAAACTATTGAAACCTTACCTTTGAAAGTTTATCATGGTTTTCTTTGATGACATTATCATTTACAACCGCACTTGGGATGCCCACCTTCTCAATGTGGACAAAGTGCTTCTCTTGCTACATGAAAACCAATTGTTTGTCAAAAAAACCAAATGTTCCTTTGGGGCTAGTGAAGTGGAATACTTAGGACACATTATGGGTCGAGACAGGGTAAGAGTGGACCCTAAAAAGATACAAGCTATGTAGGATTGGTCGCGACCTACGACCTTAAAGCGCCTTTAGGGTTTCCTTGGTCTCACATGATATTACAGGAAGTTTGTAAACCATTGTGGAAAAATTGCTAAGACCTTGACCAACCTTCTTAAGAAGAATGCATTTCATTGGACATTTGTCCCTGAGCAAGCCTTCACAGATTTAAAGTGGGCCATGTGAACTACTCCAGTCTTAGAAGCTCCCGACTTCAACAATTTGTTTTTGGTAGAATCAGATATTTCTGGCACTGGTATTAGCACATTTCTAACACAAGATGGTCAACCTATTGCCTTTACTAGATAGGCGTTGAGTGGTCATAATTTGGGCAGATCTACATATGAAAAATACATGATGGCCATTCTCCATGCAGTGCACACATGGAGACCATATCTTTTGGGATGTCATTTTCAGATCAAAACAAATCACCATAGTCTGAATTATTTTTTAGAGTAGTGGTTATCCTCCCTAGAACATAAAAAGTGGATGACCAAAATGTTGGGTTATGATTATGAAATCATATATAAAAAAGGGAGAATACAATATAGTGGCAGATGCCTTGTCACGAAAAAATGAGGAGGATGAATCCCTATTTTTCTTATCCTTACCTGTTCCAGATTGGATTGAGGAAGTACGATAAGAGTGGCTAACACACCCGACTATGTCCAGAATAATTCATCGACTTTAGGAGGACCCTAATCCTCCCCTCGACTACACTTGGAAATACAATATTCTCAGGTATAATGATAGTCTGGTTCTATTTCCATCTTCATCCCTCAATCTAAGGCTCAGAAATGAGTTGCACTCATCTACTATTGTGGGCCACTTTGAATCCCAAAAGACCTATGATCATGCCCGTCGTTATTTTTTTCTGGGAAGGCATGAAGAATGACATCCTTCTCTTTGTTACTAAATCTGAGGTGTGCCAATGAAATAAAGGTGAAACCATCAAGTCTCTAGGAGCTCTATAACCCCTACCCAATCTAGCTTCTATGTGGATGAACATCTCCATGGACTTTATAGTGGGCCTCCCCAATGTTGGGAAAAAGTCGGGCATCATGGTGGTGGTTGATTTCCTCTCTAAGTATGCTCATTTTTTTGCATCACCCCACTCTTTCACACCGGAAATGGTAGCACAAGTTTTCCTTGATCAGATTTTCAATTTGCATGGAATGCCCACCTCTATTGTGTCTGATCATGACCCAACTTTCACCAACAAATTTTGGCAAGAGTTGTTTAAATTGTAGGGCACTCAACTGAACATGAGCACCGCTTATCACCCCCAGTCCTACAACCAAGCGTAAGTGGTCAACAAATGTTTGGAAACCTACTTGCGATGTTTTTCTTCTGAAAAAGAACACCAGTGAGTGTAATGGATTCCCTTGGAAGAATGGTGGTACAATACTTCATATCATACGACCACTAAAATGACACATATGAAGTAGTGTATGGAAAATTACCACCTACAGTCACTACATATCTTCTAGGAATATCAAAGTTCCAATATTTTGATAAAATGTTGCAAGCTAGAACAACCACCCTCGTAGCTCTGAAGGATAACCTCCACATGACTCAAAATTGCTTGAAGGAATAGGCGGACCAACATTGTTTAGAACGGGCTTTTTAGGATGGTGATTAGGTGTTTCTTAGACTCCAACCTAACAAAAAAAAATCTCTCAAAGCCGAGGGACATCACAAGTTGGCACCCAAGTTTTATGGCCCCTATCATATCATCAAGCATATTGGTTCAGTGGCCTACAAATTGTCCCTTCCAACAACTTCCAAAATCCATCTAGTATTCCATGTTTCCTGTTTAAAGAAAGTGGTGGGACAAAATTGCAGCGTCCAAACCATCCTTCCTGAATTAGATGAAGAAGGATACCTTTGGCTCCAACCAGAAGTCGTCCTTAATGCATGCGAATGTCGGTTGCATGGAAAAACTATCAAGGAAATTTTGATCAAGTGGAATGACACATCACCAAAGGATGCGACTTGGGAACCATCAGCCATACACCAACAATTTCCGCATATTCAACCTTGAGAACAAGGCCGCTTTTGAGGGGGGAGGGCATGTTAGTATCTGATCTTAACCCCTCTTCATGGGTCATTAGTTAGTATGATATATTTTCTATGTAATAAAAGACAACATTAGTTAATAATGCCTATTAAATAAAGGAGAATAAGTCAATGTAAGACTACCTAATAGAAGCTTTCGCTTCTAGAAAGATATTCCTCTAGAAGTTTCCTTAGAAGATAGAATTAGTATAAATAAGAGTAAGAGGTATTGGATATATTTTCTTGAGAATTATTGTAATAGAGAACTGCTCTGCTAGAGGTTTCCCCCTCGAAGAGGCAAGTGAAAATTGTTTCCTATCAATAAAGGTATTATTTTGGTGATGTGATTTCATCTATTGTGTTGTTTCGTTGTTATTCTCTGCAATATTTATGTTTTGGCTATTACAATAGATCTGGTACCTTACAACAAATAGGTCAAGATGGCTCCATATAAATAAAGCCACTTGACATTTCATTTTATCATCACATCTTCTCACCATTTGTGAGAGAACAAATCTGAAATTTTCTCCCTACTTGGCTATCTCTCTCTTCTACACTCGTGAAACTTACTTGGAGGATCATTTTGTGGATGCTTTTGCTGATTTTTTTGGATGGAATTTCTGCAATTAGGGTTTTATCTCATGTTATCTTAGTGAAGTAAGTGAAATTTATGCAATTTTATCTTTGTGCTATCAAATGTTCATGGTAATTTCTCTTTTCATGCTAGACGTCTTGCTTGGTCAAACCCTAAGAGAGGAGCATAAGTGCTTCCCCCTCTCACACAGTTATTATTGTTCAAAATTGGTGAAATATCCTTGCTAGGGTTAGCATAATAAATCCCTAAAGTGATATCACTTTAGGATTCTAGCTCTAGACTCTTGATTGTGATCTAGTTGAAGTATTTAAGAAGGGAGAAAAGGTTGCTAGAGCCAAAACGTGCTTTCATTTTAGTAATCCTTCTCCTCAAGGTTTAAACCCTAAGGCCCTAATGTGCTATCACCTTAGAGTTTATGCCCTACCTCTTATTCTTTGCTAGCTTCATCTCCAAACTTATTGCATTTCTATTGTAAAGACTCCATATCCCTCAAAGGCACTAATCTTCAAGCTCTATTATGGTGAAAGTGATCAACAAACTCTCAATTTTCATTCTCTCAAGCTTCCTACTAACTTTACTAACACTAATTTAAGCTAATTGACTAGTAAGCTTGTTGTTGTTGAAAAACTTTGCTACAACCATCTTAGCATACTCTAATTTGTTGCATAAATCGCTCTAATAGTGGCCTAACATACCTAAAAATGACATCTAACAATTGGAGAATGTTACATTGAGTTCATTCTAAGTTCTCATGGTAAATTGTTGCAATTTTGAAGTGTATTTATTGTTGTTGTTATAATTTATCTATTGTTGTTGTACTACTGTAATTTGCTACAATTTCATGACATAAATAATGACTTTTATTGTCCAGTGTCTCAAAGAGGTATTATTTTCATGCTTGTACTTGGAAATCATCATATATATGCTATAAGTGTTCTTGTTCCAAGCAGGTATTCAAGCAACTTCATACCTTTCTTTTCTTTTGACCTAGAACTTAACTTAGGTGATCAAGAGAGGAGGCCGTAGGCTTGGCTAACAAACTTGCCACTTTGATCCCTTGAGGTCATCGAGGAAGCCTCCCCTGTGGTATAACTCCTCCATCACTAAAACATGGGGATTTATTACTAAGGTGAGAATGATAGGATTTCCTATAGTTACGCGATATTTGGAGATCCTGTGTTGCACTTTGCACAACTACAAATCCCGTGATCACAAAATTTATCATATATAATCCCATGAGTTACCTAATACTATGGGCCCATAAAACACCAATAGTAAATCCATCATTGAGCGTACCAAGGTTAGCTTATATACTCTATGACCAAGTCAATATTAACCCAACATTTCCCCCTTTAAAATTCAATTGAGATAGTCACCTACCTCTCCTCAAAGTTTATTTACTGGGTTTCCAAGAATACAACATGCCCTCATGTCACCTAGGTCTACATCTAGACTTTACACCATTGAAATTTTAAACCAAGGGTACACATGCCTAAATAGGTCTTATAACCATATGCCCATTTTATATATGTGATAAAATACAACAACAAAAAACTTAATAATTTACAATTGTATGCCATAGCATATGATATAATGAAACATCAACTGGCTTCATTACCAACATCCCTCCTAATATAAATATAGTGAACCAAATTAATCACTTTGTAATTGAGTACTTCTTTAGATGCCATCCTTTGTGTACTTCTACCCATGCTCCATTTCCATGTGCCATTCACCATGGTTCATAAACCCATAAAACACCCAAGTAATTCTTGCTAGAGAGTCTAGGAAACACTAATCTCTGATACCACATGTTAAAACTATCACAACAAGATACACATAGATATAAAACAAGAAGCACATAATAAGACAAAGAGACAAAATTTACCTTGGAAACCCTTGACCAAGAAAACCGACATTCAAGATATATATCTTTATAGACCTTATCCAAGTTGCCCAAACACCAACCCACTTGAGACATCTTACTATGGAGTTCTTCAATCCTTTAAATAGGCTTCATCACATCAAATACCATGGGAAATACCTCGTAAACCACCAACAGTAAACCCATCAATGACAATATCAAGGTTATCTTATCTACTCTATGACCGAGTCAAGATTAACCGAACATTCCCCCATTTGAACTTGACTTGAGATTTTCACCTATCCCCCTCAAATTTTATTTGCCAAGTATCTAGGGGAATATTTATTAGGCATCCCCCCTAGTCTTATTCTTGAATCTCTTCAAGAATCCCAATGCTCAGGACAAACAAAGTTACCAACTTAACGAGAAATTTGGAGAGTTTTCTCGTTTTTTTTTAGTCGCATTTAGTGGTTATTTTTACCCTTGTTTCAAAAAATTGTTCTACCAGTAGCACGCATTTTTTGGAGTTAAAACTATGATCTAATTGAAACTGCGGCCTAGACCATTGGCACCACTTCAAATAAAACACCGATAATCGACTCCTAAATATAAAAGTGTTATTGCTTGATGATTTGTTAATTAATTGATTAATGTTTTTAAATAATTTACATTAACAAAACAATTAAATTGAAAAAAAAAACACTATTAAACAATTTTCTTTTAAAAAGAAAGAAAAAACCAATTTTTTTTGTTGAAAAAAAATACAAATCATAATTTTTTAACCAAAAAATTAAAAAAATGAATTAAGAAACTGTAAAATCTAATTAAAAAATAAAAATAAAATGACACTTAAAACACTATATTTAAAACATAAAATTGAAAAAAAGAAGTGAAAACACACCCCCGAAAAAATTATAACGTTAAAAAAAAAACTTAAAACCAAAAGATTAAATTAAAAACTAAAACTAAAACTAAATTTTTAAAAATAAAAATAATAAAAGACAAACATTTATAAAAAATAATTAAAAATACAAAACTAAACTAAACTGCAAAAAATAAAATCAAAATTAAGAAAATTAAATTAAGAAAATTTAACTAATTGAAAAAAAAAAGTTGGAACTGGAGGGAGGGGGGGGGCAATGTCAGGTATCGTCCCTCCTCGGCACTAACTAGTATATGACCATGTCCGTGGTTGTACCATGTACAATGAGGTATAAACATAAGCATGGTTGTATAACAACCGAGGTCAGGGAGGGATGATGTCATCGCTCCCTCCCTCCTGGTTTTGTTGCATGTTGCATGCAACAAAACAAGGGAGGAGGAGGGGCGATGTCGGGCATCACCCCTCCCTGGCCACGATTTCCAGTCGACCATGCTCGTGGTCGTATGGAGAGGGAATAACCTTATGGAAATCAAGGCTGGGGAGGGGGGATGTCGGGCATCACCCCCATTCCCCCTGTTCCAATTTTTTTTTTAGTTTTTTTTGTTTTCGTTTTTGTTTTTTTTCTTTTAGTTTAGTTTTGTATTATTTTTAAATTTCTTTATTTGTATTATTTTAGTTTTGTTATTTGTTTTGTATTTTTAATTTTTTTTAAATGTCTGTATTTTTTATTTTATTTTTATAAATTCCAGCGCTAAAATTCATTAATATAAAAAACGATTACATGTATGAGAAATATGAAAATTCAGGGCGACCTATGAGTAGAGAGCCCCCATTCTTGACAAAAAAAAGGTAAAACTGTAAACCCAAAGAAAATCATGCCCATACAAGGGAAACCAGACATAGAATGTTCTATCAAAAAGCCTGCCCATGCAAGGGAAACCTTTTGGATATTTGGTGTTGTCATTGATGTCAAAAGGGGGTCAAAATGGTATTGAGACAGAGTGTTGGTTAAAGTGTTATGAAGTTTCCATTGAGGGATACCATAGTCTATAACTCTGTCCATATTGAGAGCTTGATTAATGTCCATGTATTCATATCAATGTCCCAACAAAATTTTACGTTGAAATGTGTTACTAGTATCTATTCATTGAAGAAGCAATTGAACAAACAAAGAGGGTAAATGTATAATCTAATATGGATCCATACAAGTCACAAATGGATGAATAAATAAGACAAGGTTTATGTTCCAATAAAAGTATATTGTTCATTTATAAAGATATCATAAAAACTATAGTGGAATTATGTCTAATTTTATGCCTATGTCTTTACCATCCATTGAAATAGTGAATGCAACTTTGGCACAGACAATGAATTCATGTGTTAGTACTATTGTGTTAATTCCATTATAACAAGCAACCATAGAGTTAAATAATTTGATCTATGACAAGATTAACAATTACCCTCTAGGCCATATCTCAAACTATGTCTAAGATATTCATTGAAAAGTCAATCGTAACAAAAAACTCAAATTGATATCTCAACCTATGATTCCAACAACGTTGGGGTCGACACTTAGAAAAATTAGGATTGAGACTACCCTATAAATAATTGGGGATGACACTTGTAGAGTCTATAGTACCGGTCGAATTGGACGACAAGGATCATAGTAGAAGAACGATTGAACGACCCCAATACTTTTCGCATTCAAAAGAGCACGATGTATAATGTCCAAGCTAGGAATCGAAGGTGTAATTCAAATCCTCCTTTGTAATTTTTGAGTCCATCGTCGATTGGATCAGACGGTCCACAATCATTTCGGGTTTGATTGGAAGTTGATCAAATTCAACACAAACTCAGACTCAAATCTTTTATCAAAACCATTTTATATTATTTTGAATCCAATGTTGATCAAGATCAGACGACCCTTGTTATTTTGTGTTATGTCGAGTATTGAATAGAGTCAAAATAGACTCGAACACGCAAATATAATTCAAATACATATGTATATTATTCGTCCACGTCGATAAGAGAGACTATAATCAACAGTGATATTGGCATGACCAAGTTTGACCTCGTGAAAACTGAGAACCATTGCCAGATCTAGCACCAAAAGAATGGTTGATGTTCCTGCAATTGGCATAATTGTTAGCATGATAGAACAATTCACGATGGGTACTACTCTGTATATTTGATTAAAAAAATTGTGATGACCGAACATAATGATGATGAACAATATATCTGGGAAATCACATGCCAGTGGAAGAGAAGGACGTTTTAGATGATAACAGAGGAGCTTAGATTAGTTAGAAGTTTTATCCAAAAGGTTGAAAGATAGAACCTCTCCGAACAAAGTACCTAGGCATTCCATTGCAACTACAAGGTTTTGGAAAGTGAAGGGATAAGTGTTGAACAAATTACAAGGGATTTGAAGATTTTGTAATTATAGATCAACTATTAATGTAAAAATAAAAATGACAACATTATTGTTAAAATTAAATGAAGAGGTGCAATGGTTCTGTTAAAAAGACACAATGGTACAATGACATACCTATTGAAAGTGTCTTTTTGGTCTAATTAAGAAGATCAAAACATAGACAAAGTCCAAGGAATAACTCGAAACATTCACATGAAGTGAGGGTGGAAGGGAGGAGCAAGGGAGGATTGGAATCCTCTATAGGTTGAAGATTGAAATAGGGAGTTGAAAGTTCCTCAAGTTGGTGCCTGAAAACAAGAAGATTGAAGTCCTTTACATGTTGGAGACTGATCTACAGGGCGTTGGTGCTTCATCAAGTTGGTGCTTGGAAAAGAGGGGATTGGTGTCTCCTTAAGTTGGTGCTAAAAAGAAGAGAAGTTAGTGTCTCTTACAAATTGTAACTTGTATATGAAATACAATTTTTATGATTGTTACATTTAAAATCAAAGTTCTGTATATTCTTATTGATAAATTGTTATGGTTCATATATTAATAATTAAAGAATTAATATAATTTGAGAAAAATAAATTGTTAGCACTAGAAGTCTACTCAAAACTGCTATTAAGTCAAGACTAGCACATCTTATATTAAAAATGATTTGGTTGGGCTTAAGAAACCGTGAAAATGGTAGGATCAACAAGAGGGCAGTGAACTAACTACAAATCAACAACGAACATGGATTCCATAAGAAACAAATAACCCAGACGTAATATTCTATGGGTAGACAAATCAAGTCAACAAAAATTAGATCAACTCCAAATTTGTAAAGAGATGTAATGGAAGGAAAGAAGAAACAAACTGAAGTTAAGCAAAGAACATCTTGATCTTTGAAGTACTAACAATATAAGAATAACTCAGTATTCAGGAACCCTTTCTAAACCTAAATTAAGAACTTGAATATGCATGCGGAGAAAATTAAAGCATAACTTATACAATAACTCTTTCAGCATGGAATTTTCATATGTATACCCTATAACAGCAAAATACATATTCAAGAAGATAACACAAAAAATGATTAACACAGAATAACAAACTGATCAGAAACATTGTTGTCTGTTGAAGTTCCTTTGCATAAAATTCATGACAGGTTTTCCAAAATATTACATAGACTTTCAACGCTCTACATCTCACTCTCAGCCTCTCGGAATGAATCTCCCTCCTTTTTATACCTTCCAAAACTTGAATATATACCAATACAATTTACCAACTCTCCCAATCTTCTATATATACCAATACAATTTACCAACTCTCCCAATCTTCTAGAAAACAAAATTAAATAAAAGTCATAAAATAAAATCATTTATTGACACTGATTGCAAAATATCTCGAACTGCTTGAAGATTGCTGGTGAAATCTTCTCGGATTTTGAGAATATCTGTCATTTTCCACGTATTATGTATATGTATTTTGAATGCCATATATGGATATTCTTCCTTGAAATACATATATGGATATTCTTCCTTGAAATATGGAAAGTTGATTTTTATTGATCCCTATGAATCTGGATCTGATCTATAATGATTCTCTTCCTTAAAAAAAAAAATCTGCGACCTATGCTTTATCCATATTCTCTGCCACTTGCTAATTTGAAAGGTGCCAATCATTTCTCCAACCATATCCTGGAAAATCAAGAGTGAATACATAAAATCCCAAAATGAGTGCCCGTATATTTTCCTTCTATGCACAAAGACAATGGATCTTGAATGATGGAAATTTGTTAGTATTTGGTCCTTGAAACGTTAGATCTGATCTCTACCTTGTAATCTGATATCCGGTGTTTCTCATTTTGTGCAAATGAAACCCAGGAGAGCTTAACACTCAGGAAAATTATTAACCCTCAATCTCATGGACGTCTGCCATCTGGCATTGCATGTTGACACTAGGCGTTAGGGATTGAGATTTATTTAGCACCTTCTTTCAATATTTGCACTATGCTTGGCATATGCTTTCGATGCTTTAGCCCTGTCATCTTCTTGAGAAAACCAATATTTCCTCTGTAAGCTCTAATTCCCAATATTTTGTTGCTTCTATCTAGAGATAATAATAATGCATTCTTCTCCCTAATGATTGTTCAAGGAGTACTAACTGGAGTAAGATCATAGGATCGTTCAAATATCTTTTAATTTTACAAATCTGAACCTTATACATGTCAGAATTGTAATGTCACTGTTGTTATATCCTGGTATGAGAAAATAAACACAAAGTTTCACAACAGGATGCACTCCAGGTTAGTTAATTTTACTTGCTGTACATATAACAAGCCATTGTGTTGAATTATGCTTGTAATCTCTGAAACAACATCCATTACTCCAAGCTTATCACTACCAACACACTCTAAGAAAACTTTGTGATCTGCCATTTTCATACCTTTGAAACTTTCGCATTTGACAACAGCTTGAGCAATATCCTTTATAACCTGTCGATCAACGTTGGTGGTTATGTGAGAGTTGTCTTGACCTGAGAAATATTTTGAGATTTGAACATGATCTTCGGGAAAACTGCAAACTGGATGAAAGGATTTCATTCAAAAAATCTAGAAATTGAACCCACTCTGGCCACAGATATTCTAGAATATCAGAAACTTCGTTGGATTTCTCCTTCCTTCAACTCAGAAAGTTTTTTGTGTGATTCTGCATAGTCCTTGAAAAATGCATCTTCATCCTTAGCATAAATTTCCACATAAGAATGGAAACTGGGATC
>ML823131.1:117352-163431 GCA_009831015.1 Picea engelmannii
CCATAGCACAGAGTGATACTAGTGAATGGGTTCAGGACAAGCTATGCTCCAACTCCAATTCATCAGGGGAAAAGGAGTTGCAAAGCAGATTGCATCCATAATGTATGCTGACATGTAAAAGGCCACTGACTAACCTTTAGATTTTGCAACTCTGTAATTTGAAACTTCTTGAGCTAGGTTATCAGGCAAAATATTACTCCAGTTGAAAGTGAATCCTTCTGAAGTTTCTTCTAAAAAGGGCACCCATTCTGCAGGAAAATGGCAGGGATCCTTTTTCCTAAAAAGTCTGCACAACATAATGGCTACAAAGACCATGTATTCATTCAAAGATGTTGTGGCATAAACTCCATGGTTATCAGCCCTAAACTTTGATGGACATCTCCACCATTATCTAATTAAATCTGGATAAGTTTGGTCGGCCTCAGTACACTCCTTCCTTTGAAATTCAGCTAAAAAATCAGCATTATAAATATACTTAGGATTTGTCGAGAGTTTATACATTACTTGTATATGCTCTGGCCTGAATGAGCCAACAATGACCCCTTGATCATTTAAGATGCTCCTTGTCGGAATATCAACCTTTTCCAGGGTCCAATTGATCATGTCGTTGTATGCCATAAGCTGAGGGTGTGTCACGATCTTATGAAGCTCTGATTCTGCTATATCCCGAAAGTGATTCTCGGAATCAGTATGAGAATTCTTGAATTCGTATTCCAGGAATTCAGAGATTTGTGTCCAAGATTTAATTAAGTCGATAGCATGTGGCATAGTGTCGGATATGATATCTCCTTCTAGTGTATCTTCACTCTTCTTCGGTGCTTTTTTTGGTGCCATGACTTTAAGTTAGATGGAAAACCTGTCACAGAAAAGAAGTGTATGAGCTCGGCTGAATGTGTCTTGTGCTTGATAGTATGAAATGGAAAATGTTGCGAAACACAGACTTTCAAATTCTCTTTTAATTCATTTAACGATGAAGGGACTGGCGCAGCTGACAAGAATTCAAGACATTTAATGCAATAGATATTTACTAAGATACGCATTAGTGTCACATATCACTAGTTATTCTTTATTTAAGTGGCCGCATTTTGGTGCTTTTGAATTCAAAAATCGGAACATTTCATTCAATCGGAAACCGAAACATGAATAAAACCTAAAAACATTGATTGTCATTAATCATGATTTCAAAACAGAGTTAATTTAGACTAATCACAGATTAAGAGTCAAGATTTCGTGTTTCGGGATTTCGAGTATCGAGTTGACAAGAGGTATGTTATCACTGAATCCCGATTTCCGAAATCGTGAAATCACAACAAGATTAAATTAGGACTTAAATTCGTTTTAGCAAAATAATTGATCGGTATTAAGCGTTTTGGGATTTTGGGGATCGTGTTGACATGAAGTATGTCATCGATGAATCCCGATTTCCGAAATTGCGAAATGATTAACTTAAGCCTTAAATTTCAATATTAGCAATTTAATTATTCAGGATTAAGGACTAACCTCCAAACATAATTAATTTAGATTAACATAGATTTTGAGTCGGGATTTCGCGTTTCGGGATTTCGGGGATCGAGTTGACAAGAGGTATGTTATCGCTACATCCCAATTTCTGAAATAGCGATACGACTAATTTACTTTTAATAATTATTTACTTCAACTTTTCAGGAAATCGCGGATTGGCATTTCGCGATTCGATATGTATTAAAACCTATGTTCTTAATAAACCCTGAGTCCCGAAAACCCCTTTTTTATTAGTCTGAATTTTTTGCTTTTTTATTATTATTAGAATTTAAATATGTCGGGGTTTCGGTACTGGCCCTTTGGAAATGAAAGTGAGGATTATACTTCTTGAAAAGACGAAACCCAAAAAGGAAGGCTTTAGTCTTAAGATTAAAAAATTTAAAATATGTTTCAACACTTGGCATATGCTTTCGATGCTTTAGCCCTGTCATCTTCTTGAGAAAACCAATATTTTCTTTGGACCCTCTAATTTCCAACCTTTTGTTGCTTCTAGCAAGAGATAATAATAATGCATTCTTCTCCCTAATGATTGTTCAAGGACTAGTTGGAGTAGGATCACAAGTGTTGATGATTGCAACGTCATGTGACATTCTCCATGTCGTTCTCCTCTGGACTGAGTTGAGATGATCTGTGAGAGAGCCCATGTGATGGGTGTGTCATTCTCCTCTGGAATGATTTGAGAAGATCTATGAGAGGGCCCATGTGTTGGGTGTTCCCATGTAATGGGTGTGTGTCAGACTCTAGATTGAGTTGTGATGACATGTGGTCTCTTGTCTACTCATCTGGACCGAGTTGAGATGACTTGAGATGTTCTCATGCCTTGTACTCCTCTGGACTGAGTTGAATTGGTTTGTGATGGTCTCCTGCCTTGTACCCCTATGGAATTAGTTGAGTTGGCTTGAGATGTTTCTCTAGATGGTTCTATTGTGGACTCAATTGAGTTAATATGTTGAGAGTGACATCCCTGTGGGTGAGCATGAGTGGACGTGTCCCTAGTGGCTAAGCACTAGAGGATGTGTGAGATCTCTTGCTATATTGTTAGAGAGTGAGACTTTGGTAAAACCCTAATTTATGTTGTAAAGGGTACAAGTCGGATCCACCATGCAAAGATAATTAATATTGTGTAATTAATTATATTATTAAGTTGTACAGGTCGTCCCTATTGTGCCAAGTGTCATGTCTTTTGGTTGAGTTAAGTATTGTAGAAATAAGAGATAGATCCCCATTGTGGATTACATCTCTCTCATGTACTCAACACTTGATCTAAAATTATGAGGACTGCAATTCACACTTCTCTAGGAGCTAGTTTTCTCAGTCATAGCAACACCCTATTGTGTGCTAGGTTTGGTGGTGGATGGTGTATCTTCTCTTGGCAGTATAACAAAGGATTGTTGGGTTTTCCCATTGATTATGAAGGGTTTTCCCAGGATATGTTCAGGTGTCTTTTGTGCATGGTTATTCTTCTTGTGATCTTGGTTTACTATAGCTAGTGTTATTGTAGCTGCATTATTTATAGTTGTAGCTTAAGTTAAATGAAATAAACTACATGTGCATGAGCTAAACCATCAAAAAATTAACATGGTATTAGAGTAGTTCTTGAATATAACCCATTTCACATTGATAAAGGAAGGTCATGGAAGGTTGAGGCTGCTAGCACCCCTGTCGTTGATGTAAAGAGAAGGGTCAAAAATTTATTAATTCTATGGTGAGGTTCTAAGCTGGCCGCGAGCCTTTTCTTAGAGGAAAATCGTAGCATCAAAAGGCCCCCCTAGGATGTCGCAGAAGGTTCCTAAAAACAACCCTTAAAAATAGACTTAAGGCCAAATTTTGGGCCTTAACCATAGACATAAAACACAGACCTAACAACAGCTCTAAAAACCACAGACTTAAAATAATTTGAGGTTGGCTATGAGGCTGAAAGACTGTGTTTTTTGAAGTAAATTGCAGGCATACTAAAGCAAAAATATGAGGTGCATTCAAATAGCATTTTTCTATAGATATAAGGCATCCTGGTGACAGAATATGTGGTTGTGGCAGAGGGCATATCTGAGGTTGTCCAAGGCAGATACAAGGGTGAACTCCAACATAGAATAGGTAGCAAACTAAAGCTGATCTAAGGCATTTTTGAAGTGACTTCTGAGGCAACAAATTAAATAGATCTGAGGCTTTAAGAGCGAGTTACTTGAGGTAGAAAGGACGAATTTCCAAAGCTGATCTAAGGCCTATTATATGGTGGAATTAAGGCCATCTTTTAGAGAAAATTTCAGAAGTCAAGGACTGCTCCCCTTGGCACAAAAAACTAAGAATTTAAAGGGATGCCTTTCAGGAGTAACCTTGGCAAGTTTCGGACCTAGTACTTCATGCAAAATTTTGAGGGTGAAAGCTCCATATCTTGTGTATACCCAAAGAAAATATTGAGGAACAACTTGACCAAGTCTGAGGCAAATCTTTGGGCAGAAGTTTCAGGTTTTCTACAGGAAGTATATTAGCAAAGTTCTAAATCTGAGTGCGAAGACATTTTCGTTTTGAGGTAAAATTTCTAAAAACTTGTTTCAAGATTGATTCTTGAGGTGAATTTTGAGCATGGGATATATGGAAGCTCTAGTGGACATAAAAGAGACAAGACTTGTGGCCCTTTTCACTAGGAGACTAGACTTGAAGCTAGTGATGTGGAAGGGTTCAAGCCCTTGTCACTATGAAACTAGGCTTGCAACTAGTGATGTGCAAGGGAAGCAACATTAGCCACCTCAAAAGAATTCAAGGAATGCAAGAAAGAATGACGAGGAGTTCTTCTCTATCTCAACCTTCTCAGGAGGATCAAAAGCAAGATTGAGCATGATTGCAAACTAAGGTAAAGTTTCGTACTACTTTCTTTAATTGATTTCATCATTACTCTATAGTAGTTTGATTTTGATAATGAAGGGTATTATCATGACTTGGATCATTATCCCTGGTATGGGAATCCAATTTTTGGTTGTTTTTTATCCTAGTACAGGAGGCCATTTCCCTGTGGGAGGTCATCTTGGTTATTATCCTAGTACAAGAGGCCATATTTTCTTATTTCATTATTGGAGGACCATGATCTCTAGTACGAGAGTCCAAATTTTCTTGGTTGGTTATTATCCTATTACAAGAGGCCATTTTGATTGTTATCCCAATGAGAGGTCATCTTGGTTATTATCCTAGTACGGAAGGATAACACATTACTGTAGAGACAATAGAGGACCTGAGAAGACATGGGATGTCTCCAAGTTAGCAACACAAGAAAAGGTTGATGTCCTCTAGGACAAATGATTATCCTTCAAGACTTCAGAGGGAGTCACTTGACTCGGAGGGAGTCAAACTATCTAAGAAGAAGGAGGATACAATAACTTCTCCCCCTTTATTATTTTAGAGGGAGACAGTTGTTGATCTAGTTGATCCCGTAGATTTAGTTGATGTTCCCAGAGACATTGCAGTAGGCCAAAAGAGGCATGCTTGGGCTCGAAAAACTCTGCAGGAGACAGAGGGACATGCATCTCGTTGTGGCACATTCTGAGAGAGAAAGAGACCATAGATATTTTCTAGATATATTTCAGCTATGAGCCACATCATTGATATTGAGCCTTCTTGTCATAGAGAAGAAACGTGTCAGCAGATTTGGAAAGACACCATGACCGAAGAGTATCAGTTCATCATGAAGAATGATGTGTGGGATATTATTTTGAGACCAGAAGGGAAGTCTGTAGTGATATCCAAGTGGATCTATAATATCAAGCATGCAACTTATGGAAGTGTCGAGAAGTACAAAGCGATATTTGTGGCTAGAGGATTCTCTCAGGTGGAGGGCATTGATTATGAGGAGACATTTGCTCTTGTTTCCTGATATACTTCCATCCATATGATTATTTCCCTAGCTGCATCCATGGGCTGGAGACTACATCTGATGGATGTAAAGACAACCTTTCTCAATGGTGATAATGAGGAATAAGTTTACATCGAGCATCCAGATGGATTTGTGATACATAATCATAAGTCTCATGTGTGCAGGTTGAAGAAATCCCTGTATCGACTAAAACAGGCACCTCGTACATGGTATGAGAATATTTATGGATACTTGATGAGTTTGGGCTTCAACAAGAGCGTTGCTAATCCAAACCTATACTACAACACTGTTGGTGACGATTGCCTGATTTTTGGTCCTATATGATTCAAAAAGCCTTACTGTTGAATGCAAGTGTGCATTAGCTTCTGAATTTGAGATGAAGGACCTTGGTATGATGCACTACTTCTTGGACTAGAAGTATGGAAGAGGACTGATGATATTTTTCTGAGTCAAGGAAAATATACAGTGGAGATATTTGGGATGATGGACTGCAAATCCATGCCTACACTGATGGTGATGAACTTGAAAAATATGAACGGGGCTTCTTTCGATTCAGGCGAGATTGATCCACATCTTTACAGACATATGATTGGATCATTGATGTATCTTGTTAACACTAAACCTGATAGATGTTATGCAGTGAATTTTCTCAGTCAATTTAGAGTTAGTCGAGAAAGACTCACTGGATAGAAGTGAAGCATGTGTTGAGATATATACAAGGCACAATTGGATATGGCCTAAGATATGCCTCTGGTGTAGACATGAGATTCCAGAGATATTCCGATGCAGACTGGGTAGGGAGCGCAGTGGACTAGAAGAGCAAAATTGATTGTCGTGTTACTTTGGGATTTGCCATGGTCTTCTGGTGCAGTAGGAAATAAGAGTTATGTGGCTTTAAGTACCACAAAAGTAGAGTACATAGTGTTATGTGTGGAATTCCATGAAGAAGTGTGGCTTTGCAAGCTCCTTGCAGACTTATTTGGACATGAGATGGATTCCACCGTTATTCATTGCGATAACAAGAGTTGTGTGAAGCTCTCAGAGAATCATGTGTTTCACGATAAATCAAAACACATTGAGATCAAATACCATTATATCAGAGATATGATATAGAGGAAATATTTACATGTGCAATACCTTTATACGCACAAGCAAGTTGCAGAAGTCTTCACCAAACCACTTTCCAGGACGAAGTTCGAGTACTTCTGTGAGAGACCTTGCTTGGTGGAGAATGCTTCCCTAGCTGAGAGGGACTCTTGATGATTGCAGCATCATGTGACATTCTCCAGGTCGTTCTCCTTTGGAATGAGTTGGGATGATCTATGAGAGAGCCCATGTGATGGGTGTGTCGTTCTTCTTTGGATTGAGATGAGATGATCTATGAGAGAGACCATGTGTTGGGTGTGCCCATGTGATCAGTGTGGGTCAAAATCTGGACTGAATTTTGATGATGTGTGATCTCATGTCTACTCCTCTGTACTGAGTTGAGATTACTTGAGATGACTTGAGATGGTCTCCTTCCTTGTAATCCTCTGGACTAAGTTGAGTCAGTTTGAGATGGTCTCCTGTCTTGTACTCTTATGGACTTAGTTGAGTCGGCTTGGGATGGTTCTCCAGATGGTACTCTTGTAGAGTTAGTTGAGTTAATCTGTTGAGATTGAAGTCCTTGTGGGTGAGCATAGGTGGGGGTGTCTGTTATGGGACTTATCATTAAATTCAAACATAAACAGATCTCCCTAGATCCACCTAGATCTAGAAGAAAACATAATAGAATATGATGCTTTCCCTAAGATCTAACTATTGAGTTTATTAGTTGACAACAGATAGAAAACATATCGTTTAAATGTCACTTCCTCCTGCCATTGTCATCCTAGCTCCACTTTGGTGCTCCTATGATATTGAATCTGAAAGGGAACACAAGCCAACCAAGGTGAAAGAAATTCAATATACTCAACAAGAACTTATGCATGTGATCAAGGAATGATACAATAAAACAAGATAAGTTTTATGGGAAAGAAACATATCATTGTATTATATTTAAAGTGAAAGTGGAGATTACAACTGAAGCCTTGATGTTGCAAGGTCCCCTCTCGATGACCCTTTGCTACAAAACACACACTTGCTTCAACCTTGAATGAAGAAGATCCATGATGACTTAATGAACTGAAATGAATCCCTCGAGTATGAACTGAAGTAGAATTCCTCATCCAAATCTTAGCTTATTCAATATTAATCTTACTTGAATCAACCTTAGCCTTTTCCATGAGAAATCCCTCTTTATGTAAGGGAGAGAGAGATGGTTGAAGATATTAGGATAATCCCACCAAATCAGAGAAGCGAGTAAGATCCCAACCATACGGATGCCACCTCACCTTTTAGAAGATCCCCTTCTATAACTTTCGTGAAACTCGACCTTTTCTTAGTCTTTTGACATCGTCGCACCCTAGCTATAGAGCATCCTACGGATATGTCGCAACCCAACTTTAGAGCAGGGGGCGATGATCAGGCATCATCACACCCTGTGTATGGTGTAGCCTGCGACAACCTTCCTTAATAGGGTTTTTGAGAAGAGAAAGTTAGTCACTTTCCTCATGAAGAAAGGCTCTTTTTTGGGAACATGAACACATGTTGTCAATGGATCACTGGGGTGACCAAAATAATGTGTAATAGAATGCCCCCCAAAGTATGAGGCTGGAAATCGTGACAGTCGAAACACTTTGTAGAATGTGTGTGTCGGAAACAAGGATCACATCGATCGGGAACCTGCAAACAGTCAAGCATCAACATAATAATATACCATTGTTCGAGGTGGGCATTCCCATACTCAGATTAAAAAATGTCAAATGAATCATGGCCACTAAATATACACTTTGCATCCATGTCACCATGAATCGACATAGCCACCCGTAATACATTGTGGATCTATGCTCTAAAGAATTCAAATTCATACATAGCCACAAGGCATACAAAGTGGATCTATGTATCAATACAAATCATGACTACTCTATTGCCACCTAGACCAGAATGGGATGAACCAGGGTCTTCATTTCCATCGTTCCTAAGTACGAATCTAACCATGCGATTACAGGTGCTAAAATCAAACATGGTAGAAACCACTTGATTACCGGTCATTAATGAAAATTGTTAACAAGTGCGAGGGAAATCACCATTGATGTTAGTGACTCCCAAGGTACCCCAGTACAATCCAAAAAATGTGAATAAATGAGTTGAATTCGAACACTCGGTGAAATATTCCAATCAGAGGTCAATGATGTGAACCCATTGTTGAAAGCAAAGAAACTTGCTATTGAGGCATGCGGTCTCTAAGGTACTAAATGATTTCTAAGTCTTGTTCCTGGATAATGATATGAAGTCGATAGGAAAAGACTCATCACAGGAGGGTCTTGATGTATCCCCCATCAATGACACAAAATAAGTAGCATATTTGAGGTAGATCAGAGTGTAAAGTGATTTAAAACTGACACAGGGAAGGCTGACATGGTAGAATATTTATAACTGCATATGGTCGATTCAATAGAAGGCTTATTAAGGTTGGACTTCTCTTGAACTTATGAATGACACAAAAATAGTCTTGGCAGCATTGACTCAAGGAGGACCCAACATATGGACATGTGGATGGTCAAATGAGAGACAAATGGATTTCCCAACCTGGATACAATGATGAAGGTGGGTGTCATGTTCAAGAGCGACTATTACTACCACTAACACAAACACAGAGAGACATTTCTTTCCCAAATCCCCCCCCACCATTTCTGGCAAATACCTCTTTATTTTTACGCAAGATTGAGGAGGATAACATATGCTTGTTGATGTAAGCTCATCCTTCGGACGAGTCCCTCAGAGTATGTTTAACGAACCCTAAGGAGTGGTTCAGTCCCATATGGGTCTTTCGATGTTTTTTTAATGAGTCCAAGGATAGAAAACTCAGGGGTTTTTCATGTTTAGAGAGTCTGAAAAACACTTAAAGAGAACTCCATAAGTTATTTTTTCGTAAAGTAGTCTGATGAGACCAAAAAAGAGATAAAATACCTCTCAACATACGTTTTCTTCAAAAACTTTTACGAGCATGAAAAGAGCAAGGTCGCTCGACAATATTTTTCATTTTTACGGAGCATGAAAAGATATTAAAAGATACTCCATAGGTTTCATTTTTCGTGTTACCATTATGAGTTCGAAAAAACGATAAAAGTATACTCGGTTACATTCTCATTGATTTATGAGCACGAGAAAGAACAAAAACTAAGCTCAGATTTTTTCCTGAAAAACCCTAAAAGGATCTATACATACAACAAATGTATAAAAACAAACCAAAAAGCGTATCCTTGTTCAATGTTTCACTCCTAGAATTTTCATCTGCAAAAAATCAACACTTGCAAAGTCGTTAGGATTTTAGGGTTTAGGTAAAATATATAAAATATAAATGAAAAAGTGAATAAATCAATAAAAATGGGTAAAAACCCCATTTCACTATTCCATTTTCTATTTCACCCAAACTTTGCTCTAAAATCCCTTATTTGCCTCAATTTCCACTGCAGATTGCAGAGGGAATGGTTGATCATTCGACGAACGGTCTCCACAGAACAGGTAATTTGCATCTCTTTCAACTTTTGATGGATCAATTTTTTTTTCATCGGTTAGAAATAAAATTTTGAGTTAAGTTTTTTAGGGTACCTATGCGCGGAGGTCGTCGTAAGCGCCCTATATCGGGCCCTGCAATGATCTAGGATCATCGTAGGTGGCCCCATAGCTGGTCTACAAAGACTCCACACTGTGTTGATGCCCTGGCCTACAACGTGGGCAGTTCAAAAAGTTTTTTAAGATGTATTGTCAATAAAATATTTCCAGGGAAGAAGATGATGATGCTAATCTCTCTTTAATGTTCCATTGCAGGTTTTCCATGGTAAAAATGTTGGAATGGAAAGAGAGAGAGCACAAGGAGGAAGACTACTTTGTCGGGAATGACTCGAGAATGGTAATGTCTCTCTGGCAGTGTGGATTGTTAAAATTCTTCAAAATCCATGGTATGAGGGTCCAACCGATATTACTTGAATACCTAGTTCACATGTGGGATGTGAACGAGCAGGCGTTTCATGTGGGTGCTCACATTCTTACGATAGATATCAAATATATCTACTTCTTGACCAGGCTATCTCGTCGGGGGTCTCGAGTCACATTGATAGGAAACTAAGGTGGTGGTGCACCTATGAACCACTATATCAGTGAGCATTGTGTGCCAAGTACTCAGAAGCATAGCAGTAAAGTCGCTATAAGCGACATCTGAGACTTGCCCCTACGAACCATCCTCTATACCATCACACGCATGGCAGAGAGTGAAAATACCCATATGGCTCTTCAAAGATATTTTCAGTATGCGCTAGAATGTATGGAGCCCCGAGTTTTAAACTGGTGTGAAGGGGTTCTCAAGAGAATGAAAAAACAACATACCAAGTGCAAGAGTGGTGAAATGAAACAGTTTGGATATGGTTCTATGTTGGTGTCCCTCTTCCTAGAGAGGTCCCAGTTTTGCGCTTACAGGTAGAGTGGGGTATACCTTCCCCACAAGATTCGAGAATGAAGAGGTGGGTCAACCTCATGACATGACATGTAGCCAGTCCTATCGTTAAATATATCGATGTGTTCTTCGACTGGTTGAGGACTCAGATGCTCATGGTCGATGACTATGTGTATGTTAGACTAGATTTCCAAGGAGATCTAGATTTATCTCTTCCTGAGGGTTCCCAATGGGGGGACATAGGTAAGAAGGACATTTTGTTTATATGATGTTTTTGTGATTTTTAATGATATAAAAATGTTTTTTTTTTTTATGTTTTTTATCCGACGACTAATAAATGCTCTTTGATGATGCAAATGTGGGACCTTATCGCCCTCCGGGTTCATCCCCTATCCATAGGTGAGGGGAGAGAGATGTTGTAGCGGGAGTATCTTCCACCGACTACGAGACCATAGAGAAAAACCTGGAGGGGCTTATGATGAACATCCCTAATGCCTCTATTGATGATATCTCGAGACATTACCAATGCCACACAGTGGGCATGTATGCTTCCATCGGTTGACTCCTCCATAGAGTAGCATGAGAATTCGCATGTTATAGCGAGCAACATCTTTGATGCTCTATTATATATGAAGACATGTGCTTCACATTTTTGATATTTTGGTCTTTGGACAAAAAAACTTTTTGTAACAAGTTTATCGTTATATATATATGAGGCTTCTACTGACTTACTTGTTGTATATACAAAGTGTGATTAGATTTTATAAATGTCTCAAATGTTTTTCTAACACATAATTATCCAATGCATCTGTTAATGTATTTAGACATATAGGAATGTGTTGATATTCAATGTAATCAAAATGACGTTACAAGAGGTGAATTCATAAATATACCCTTAATAACGTAGGACTTCAAATGGAGTAAACATTACTCAATTGTAGAACTACTAAATGCAAATTGAGTCATACAATAAGATGACGGATTCCAAGTGAAACAACGTCTGTCAATAATTCGATGACTGCACTGTATTCTGCGATATTGTTAGTTGCACGACCAAGGCAACCACCATGTAGACTAATCAAATCATCTGTAGGTGCATAGATTTCCCAAGAAACAAATGTTAAGTTATGAGTATTGTGACTAGCACCATCAGCGAAGCCAATGTAGGGTAGTGAAGACACCGACATATGGAAACCAAGCACAATGCAAGGTAAGCAGCTGAAGGTCGAAACCAAACAACAAAAAATCATACAAGAGTATGATACACTAAAATACAAGAACTCATGCAAAAATGACTTAAGGATAGTACTTCTTTAAGTAAATTCCATTTTTGGGTTCACTCAAAGGAGTCCATCATAATCAACCAACTCATAAGCTCCCTTCTTCAACACTCGTTTAACAATGTAAGGACCTTTCCACATGGCCTCGAATTTACTGGCCCCTAGAAAATCACGATCTTTCTCGTAGAAGATAACTAGATCACTTTCAGAAAAAACAACACGTGGTTTGACATGTTTGTCATATTGGGATTTAACACATTTCTTCTAAGTTTCAATAACTAAGGTGGCATCGCGACAGGTTTCGTCTAGTTGCATTGAATACAAAATACACTCTTCTTCAACAAAGGTATTGGGGAGAAGTTCAACGACCAGTTTCAAAGACGGTATTTCACATTCAATCGACAATATAGCATCGATACCATAAACTAACTAGAAAGGTGTAAATCTCGTTGCAGACTTGATGGATGTCCTATATACCCATAATGTTGATAACAACATCGTGTGCCAACTAGTATTATGAATTCCTATCATCCGTCAAAACATAGTAATGATAACTTTGTTGATTGCTTCAAGTTGGCCATTGGCCTGTGTATAATAGGAGGTTGAGTTTTCATGGCGAAGACCCAACTTTTCAGTAAGTTTGGACATCATAAAATTTCAAAAATGACTATCGTGATCAGTAACGATGGCTTGAGGGACACCAAACCGAGTAATGATATGATTGAATATGAACAATGCTATAGTTTTCCCGGTGTTATCAAATGTAGGAATCGCCTCGACCCATTTAGTGAAATAATCCATAGCTACAATGATGTATCCATGGCCCCCGACTAAGTGAGGGTTACATGTCATGAATTCAATGCCCCATTTGGTGAACAGACCAATAGAAACTACAGGATGTAAGGGAGCAGGATGAGATTGTGTCTTGTTATTATAAGTTTGTCAAGCATGGAATTTCTAGACAACAATAATGCAGTCCTTAAACAAAGAAGGCCAGAAATAACCCTCTCGTAAGATATTTTGGGAAGTGGCATACCCAGACATATGACCGTTGCATGCTCCAGAGTGACAGTCATTCAAATCTTTCTCAGCTTCATTGTAGGTGAGACAACGTCAAAAAATGGAATAAACATAGCAACGGTAAGGGTATCACCATGAATGATGTATTGGCAGGCTTGATATCGTATACGACAATGATCTATACTAGATAGGTTGGGCTGGAAAGTTTGAGTCTGGAGATAAATGATGATATCTTTGTACCATATGTCAGGCAAGGAATCCTCTACCACATTTTTTGTCTCAGTAGTGGGAAGGTCACATATCAGTTCGGTAAAAACCAAGGATTTCTTGGACTTAGCGCATTCAAACCCCAAGTCAAACTCCTGGAGAATCACTATCCATTTGGAGTAATTTTCCCCTAGCAATTTTCGAGTGAGGATATGTTGTTGGGGTTGCAATTGAAATTAAAAGTGGTTTTGCGTAATAAGATATAATAACGAAAATGTTGGACAACTTAAACAACTACCAAGGCTAGTTTCTCCACATGTAGGTATTTGGTTTCGATAGTCATGATACTCTGACTCAAATAGTATATCACATGTTCGTCATGTGAATCATCCTCTTGGACTAAGACCATGGAAATGGTAGAGTACGAAGTAGCTAAGTAGAGGAAGTAATCACGACTATAGTCAGGGGGAAACAATAATCGTGTACGGGTTAAGGAAAGTTTCAAAGGTTCAAAGGATTTGTTTTCAATATCGTCCCATACAAACTCGTAACCTTTCTTCAGTAGCCGAGTGAATCCTTTCGTCAGTTCAATGTAATTGGGGATGAACGGTCGACGGAGTCAAAATATGTTGGTAGCTCTCTATGGTATCACGTTCTAGAAAGAGAATGGAGAAATGATTCCCATCGTCCCATGGAGTATCTTCCATAGACATGATTGACATGATCATCTCATCAGTAGGAAAGATCACGTGGAACAGATCATGAGATGAATCACAGAGAGAAGGGGGAGTGGGGGTTGCCGATTTAATATCTCTATAAGAGGATTAGAACGGACTTAAAGGCATCTTTTCTCCGTAGCAAAGGTAATCACCAGGGATAGGCACTACCCATGGGTCATATGACTCAGGGGTTTCACAAACAATGGTGGATATCATGTTAATAGAGGCAACAAAAGGAGGGGAAATATCAGGTGGTGGGATTGGAAATGTACCCATCAAACTTGAATCTTTCAAAAGACCCACTCCGACATTCTCATAACTAGGAGGTGTCTTTGAAATAAAAGGAACGTTGCTAGTACGAGAATCATAATTAAAGAAGTCCAGTTGGTCAACAATAACGACCTTTTCTTGGTGCGAGAAACATAGCACACGAAAAAAGGGTAGACACAACTGCACACATGGAATCAATCCATATACCTCCAAGTAAGAGGTTATAATCAAGAGGTGCATCAAAGACTTCAACCTCAACATTGACCGATTTTCCTTCCAACGTAATAGACAACGAGGGAAGAACATCGTAAGGTTTAAAAACTATACCATTGAAGGCCTTAAGTGTATTGTGTGGTTCAGTGAGGGTAGGAGAGCCAATATCTTTCCAACAAGTGACAGACATAATGCAAGTCGAGGCTCCTTTGTCAATAATAGTTCTACAGATGTTCTTGTTTTCAACAACAACTTGGATTTGAAATGCTAACTGAGGAGGAAGCCTTGGAATGTGGTATTCCAAGTCAAAGATGATTAAATTAGTATTTGTGGGATCAATTCCACTAATGGCCTTTAACAATGCCTTCTGTTGAGCATGACAAGTTTTAAGGACTTCGAGAGCTAACATCACAGAGGGTTCTTGCGCAAGGTCTTCTACGATACTATAGTTTTGGGTAGCACATGCATGAGGGTTGAATGTAGGCTTTCAAACAACGCTCTTAGTAAGGGGGTGAATAATTGTATGGAGATCCGATCTTTCGAGATGAAGAGGACCATTTGGAGGTGAAGTTGGAGGAGAAGGTTGAACCAACGAAGGTGGTATATCATCAAATTTCTCTTTGAATGGAGAATAATCTTTGGTCGAGTTGCAATTTCAACTTCATTCTTTTTAGAGGCACCAGTACACATAAGGACATAACAGGAGGTAGGATAATCTTGGTCATGAATGACCAATTGGGCCTACTACTGAGAAGGGAAAGGTTGTGACAAAATGGCAGGTGTAGACAGTTTCTCGGTCCCTTGGAGCAACTTAGTGACCTCAATGCGTCTCGAACAATCTTTCATGTAGTGATCATCACCACAAATAAGGCAGGGGTAACGAGGTTTACGCTTGTCTTTATCATCAACGATCTACATTTTGGCTTTATCAGATTGTGGATTATTAGTATTGTATTCCTTATTCTTACCCTTCCCTTTCTTTTTATTTTTATTCTTTTTGGTAGGCGTGGATTGAGTAGAATTAACTTTAGCAGTCTTACCAGTGGAAGGAGTAAGAGTAGGAGTATTTTGTACATTAGAATTATTATATTTGGGATTTTTGTGACCAACGTGTGTGGACTGAGCTTCAACATGAAAGGTTCTAATCACACCATCAACAAAATGAGAAGTTGTTGGAGGTGTTGGGGTAGTGTTTTTGGAAGGACGAGGAACGTCAGGGATAAAATCGTAAAGTGTTCCTGTTTGCGAATACACGAGATCCAGATACTGAGCACAAATGATCGCCTTCTCTTCAGTGACAACACCACCCATGGAAACATCATGGGAAATAGGTCCAATGAGTGATTTGGTAAACCACTCAGCCAATAGTTGATTAGGAAGAGGAAATTTGATCAAATGTCTTCTCCTCCTCCACTCATGGATGTGATCAAAAATATGAGTGGATGAGGATTGTTTAAAAGAAATCAAAATTTTGGTTCCTATCTCGTATCGAATTGACAACTAGTAATGTTCAAAAATTCCATGGCTAGGGTGTTAAAGTCATTAAAGAAACCTTGTGGTAACTTGATGTACCATTTTGTTTCTGAACCCGTGAGAGTTCGTTGGAAGAGTCGTAATCTGATGGAGTCATCCATTAAGGAGTTGGATGAACACCATAGGTGAAAATTCATAACATGATTATTCATATCTTCTCCTGCTCGACCGTCAAATTTATGAATGTCGAACGATAATTTGGCTGGTATGATGGGCCAATAAGGAGAATGTAGAATAGGATCATTCAAAATCCTAGACAAATCAGGTAAATACAAAGTGGCTAGAAAAGGCAGTTGTCGGTTCACTTGAGGAAACTGGTAGTTTTTAGGGGGAACCCTCGTAGGTATACTAGTAGGACCATAAGAATTATGCAAATAATTAGACAATCCTTACAGATTCGGTTGTGGATGATTTTGAGGCATATAGCCCATAGGGTTGGGTTGATTAGAAATGTTCCCTTGGAAAGGAACATTAGATTGAAAGTTTTGACCCCAAGTGGGATTCAAATAACCTATATATGGTTGACCGAGGTTAGGGGGCATAAAAGAATTGACTTGAGGATGTTTTCCCCTAGACGGTTGTAGATTTCCTTGGAAAGGAAGATTCCAAGGTTGATTTTGTAACATAGGTGCATTTTTTCCATAAATTGGGTGATGCACTCCAACTTGAGGTTTCCCCCCAATTTGAGGTTGTGTCCCAATATAAGGTTGTCCCCCAAATTGAGGTTTCCCCCCAGCTTGAGGTTGACCTCCAACAGGAATATGGAAACCAGAAGTGATAGAAAGACTGGTGCCTCCAACTGGATTGGAGCCACTAGGGCCAAGATGGTGAGATCCTCCTAACAAAGGTGGAGGAGGAACATAAGGCCCTCCGGAGAGAATCTGGGAAGGTGTAGGAACAAAATGATTCGCAGCGTTATACCCAGGAGGAACAAAAATCCTAGAATCTCCTGATGGAACCTGGGTAGGGATAGAAACTAAAGTATTCAAAGCTCTATACCCAGGGGGAAGTGATGGATTTGGTCTAGGTGGAAGTGGTGTCCCAATAAGAGCTTGGGTGACGACCACATTCCTGGTATAAATCATGGTAGCTCGTGGGACCATAATAGAATGGGCCATATGGAGAGGAAGAATCGAGTGAGAACCAACCAATAATTGGTCCAAAATGATGGTGACACTACTAGTAGTACCAGTGAAATGGTCTAAAGGTACTGTATAGGTAACATACATCTCAGGAATTTATGATGCCATAGGTTGATCAGGACTCTCTCCTAGGTTGTCGTAAAGATCACGTACTTTCAAAGGGACATAACTAGAATTAGAAATTCTGACAGTGTGAAATGGTGTCCTAAATGATTCAGTTTGAAAAAGTGGATCCTCTACTCCAGATCCTGCATTAGGTCTGGTGGGTACTTTAGTATTATCAAAAACAAAAATTTCTCTGGATGAGTTCATCCGAAGTATACGTGCGTATTGTCTAATACTCAATAAGGGATTTGGGGGAAGTCGGAAAGCTTCTAAGTAATCTGAAACTATTTGAAATCCTTCCAAAGAGTGTGTTCTTACAACTTCAGAAGCTACTTCATTATTGACTACTCCCTCGGGAGAGCCTTCTAGTGAGTTAGGAAGCAAAGGTTGGTACCCTTCCGGATCTTCCGGGGGTATCCCTTGCATCCTACGTGAACGACGAAGGCCGATGTTGGCTGAAACAAGTAAAGAATGAAAAAACTCTATGGCCAACTAGAGAAAAAAAACAACACTCCCTAATAAAATCTAGGAATCAAACAAAGCAAACAAACCTTCTTATTTCGAAGTCACTAGTTGATGATGAAATCTAACGTTGTGAAATCAAGACAAGAAGGGGCTKGGATAAGCGGGTGGAAAAGTTACATTGATGACTTTCTTAACAGTCTTACACCCTGGTGCAAGCTCCCACACATAATCGTGGGTATACCCTCCAAGGAGCCCGAGTGAGTTCTRCCAACGTTGATTCCAGGTACTGTGAAGACTTGCCCCTCCATAGTCACCTTGTGTAAATACCGTAAAGAGATAGGCTACTAAGGTTACTAACTACAACAATGATGCCCGGGGAAACAATCGACAGTCTAATCCATGCGCAAAGGCAGGGTATCTAGCCCGGAATCAACTTGAAAGGCTTCCACTCATAATTGTGGGTATAAATTCAAGTGACCCCCAATAATACGTGCAATCTCTACACCAAGACTAACAAAGAAAGGTGAGTAACTCTTCTAGTCTTAATGCGACTTCAGGTTTGACCCTTGTGTGAGAAGRGCTTCCCAAGAAAAAATGTAGCAATTGGATTTGAACTCTCCCTATCACAAGATACTATTGTGTATTTTGATGTTCTATAGAGTGTGCCTTACAACCTATTCCAATGCACTATCCTAGCTAATGTTGGGGAAAAAGATCCCTAGAAAATAAAAGTTACTAATAAATTTAAAATTTACGCTGTGTTTTAGAGGTTGTTGTTTACTCAAAAGAGAGATGAATATGAAACTGATGATGTTATTGTTAGAATATGATGGATGTGCTCGTTTAACCATAGAAAATATCACTATTGTCACCCAACCATAGGCCGAAGCCACCCCCAATCACGTTAACCTTTATAGAGAATCATTTTGGAAGCAAACCCTAGGCTAGATAGCCAAACGAGATAGCGCACCTCTCTCCAAGAATAATGCACCAAACAAGAGTAACAAGAGCTGATCAGAGAGCCCAAACCATAACCAAGAGATATTCCAAGCCAAAAATGAAATCTGCTAGCTGCAGCAGCTGCAACGATGACTCTCTTCCAAACTTGCGCACAAATTGGCCAACTGTAGTACGCATAAGTGTTTCTTCTGCAATTTAGAGAATACTTTCCAAAATGAAGACTGGCCTCCTGTATTTATACTAAATCTGGTAGACTGCCTGGGCTGACTTCTCATTCTAGATGCCAATTTACGTAGTATATAATATTTCCTTTAGCCAACCTCTTCTCTTGGAGGCCAATAACCTAATACAAGTTATCCTCTTGAGCTGACTTGTCTTCTAGGGTTATTATCCAACTAATTAGGGTTTCTTCTTGCTTCCCGAAATATTATATTCTCGTCAGGTTTACACGTGGAGGTAAATACCTCCCACAACTACCATAATATCAACACTCCCTCCTAGCTAGGGAGGTATTGAAGGTAATGGTATTGAGCACAAACATACCATTCACCCAATAGCATCAACATAGTCATATAGACTATCACATGACTAGATCATGAGCACCATCATCACTATTAGTGTCATCAGCTGCATCATCTCTCGAAACCATACTCCATCTGAGTAATCAGACATGATGTTGGATAAGTCACTTACTCCATAGAGTGACACAAGAGCCATTCTTCTAATCCGAAAATATGTCCTAGAATAATAAATGTCCTGAACCATTTTCTGTCTAGGAAATATCTATCCATTGATCATCCATATAGCTAATAATAATTTCCAACACTACTGATAGTATTCAAGGCAATGATAACAATTTCATTCAATAGAACACAATTGTGTCTATCCATAGTAATACACAACTACAATCCAGTGGTACACTGCCACACCAAGTAGAATATAGATACTTGATCAGTGACATATAGTCATAATCGGTGGAACACATCCACCACAATAGTATACATACACTGTCTAGAGACATACAGTCTCCATAAATATCATATCATATGATATCAACTTTCACATAAAACATTGTTATGATATAAAATGAATCATCTAGACCATTCTTCCACTCACATTTGTGAGATCTGGAAGAGCATCTGCCCCCAAAGGGTAAAACATCAATGATGAGCTATCTGGACTATTTTTCTCAAGCAGGGAAGAATAATTGTCCCAATTTCTAAGCCTGGACCATTCACCTATCTGGGCCATTCTTTTGGCACTAAACAAAGTGCAACCTGGAGAGAATGAATCTACCCTAGGGAATGCCTATCCCTGATTGTTGAACCTGGACCATTCACCTATAGGGGCCATTCCTCCGGCACTAAACAAAGTGAAACCTGGAGAGAATGAATCTACCCTAGGGAATGACTTTCCAGACCATTTCCTAAGGAAATGACTATCCTACACCAAACTCCAAAACAAACCATTCTTCGAAACTGCTCACAACTGTGAGCTTCGAAAGAATCATTGTCCGATGAGGCAAACCAATATTCTTGACCACTGCTGAGAGTGACCGTTAAGAAGAGAGACTGTCCTAGACCATTCCCCATGTTAAGCACAAGGGGAATCATTGTCTATGGTACATCATAAATCCATTGAACCATTTTCATTATGAAAATGACCATTCGATCTGGACCATTTTCCGAACTGGAAAATTCTTTTCCATCAGAAATATTAAACCACTTTCCAAACTAGAAAGGAACTGGTCATCCTGGACCATTTTTCGAACTGAAAAATGATTGTCCATAAATCAATAACACATCAGTGCTCCCTCCCAATCTGGGAGTTATCTCTTCCTTTTTCAATAAGGAAGTCGTCTCCATGAGTTGCATCTTGAGGACGCAAACTCCTTCATCTTGAATATAGGCTTTACCAAAATATCTTCTTATCCGCTCATCTGTGTAGATATATATATTGGAGAACCATTTTCTCTTTTTTGGACTTCATCACAGAGAATGTAATGCTTGATCTCAATGTTCTTCGGTATTTCTAGAACACTGGTTTTCTTAAGGCTTCATATAGCTCCAATCATTATAGTATATCATAGTTGAATTCAACTTTTTTGTTTCCTGGTAGCTCATAACATTGTGGCAAGACTCAAATTGGAACATACCCATGTGGCACTTCTTTTGTTATCATGAGAGTTTGTCATGGATTAGTAATCCATCATCCATGACTTTTGAGTAACCATTCTGATCTTTATCAGAGAATGTTTTCACCATGCTTCTACTGTGCATGAGAGGCTTTGCACCAGGTTGTTTGAATCCATAAAAAATCTTCTTCCATCTGCATCCAAGGGTCTCTTTCTAGTATACCTCAAAGCCTTGAGGTTTCTCTACATACACTCTTTGTTCATTTATTTTGGAGAACAATCTTTGCATTCATCTAATGTAAACTCCAAACCATGGATATTTCGGATGATATAATGGCTCAAGAAGAGGTATGTCTGGTTTACTGGAACAAAAAATCAGCATAGTCTTCTCCCTCCATCTGGGAGAACCTCTAGTTCTGGATCTCACAATGCTTTCAGTCATAGGTCTTCCATACATTGTTCTTCATCACAACTTTCACTTCCTCTACTTGACTTCTTTTAGTGAGTTCATATCAGGCTGGTAGTCTTGTGATTCTCGATACACTGATTGGTTGTTCTGTCTTTTCTTTCTCTCTTGAAATCTTCATGTTCTTTCTCATGTTTCTCTTTAGATTTTGAGTCTATAGATTCCATGCCCTGAATATTCCACCTTCTTCCTTTCATCATAGGATCATGCATGTGGATGGAAAACCAGGGATACTTTGAAGCTTCTTTTCGGAGAAGACTTTCTTCTGAATTCAAATTGAACACGTGTTTCTTTTCAAGGTTCCTATCATGGATAGATACTTCATCATCTTCAATGGATCATTAGTAATAGCTCCCTCCTAATCCTTGCTTCACGCATGAATGCATGCTCTTCTTTTGGAAATATATAATCGACTCCCTCCATCTAACAGATTCCATGCTTCCGTCTGCATCCTTATTTCCTTCTGCAAAGTGTCATAAGTCTTTTTCCAATTTCCTCTTGATTGTTGACTTCTTTCTGTCTTCACTTCTTCTAGGTTTCTTCAAGATTGATTCTGATTTCGGTTTATCTTACAACTATTAATTATGTAATAACTTCCACATGAATTGTTACCAGGGTTTGTTGATGTACTTCATCCTTTCATGTGTATTGCTTGACTTGTAGTCATTGTGATATAAATCCTTAACTTGTTGTTCTTTCATAGGTATAGTTTCTCTTTGAACATATTATCTTCTAGGGAATAGATATGCAAGATATGTACAAAAAACATGGTATGTACAAGAACTATGAAGAGTATTGTTACCTTATCTTAGAAGAAGAAGTCTGTCTTATCCTACTTGGTCTTCCTTGAGGGTTTCCTTTATTCAACAATTGATGCTTCATGTGTCTCCTTCCTTTTCTTTAGCTCGGGACAATGATTCTTGTAGTGACCATACTTTCAACAGTTGAAGCAATGTATTTCTGACATGTCTTTCTCTTGATTTGGCTTCTTCCTTGAACCAAACTTCCTTTTGTTCTTGAAATTCTTGAATCTTGATATGAGGGCTTGATAATCATATTTATTTTGGGTTTTCTCTTTTGCACTGATCCTTGATTCTTCTTGTGCACAACAACTCCAAAGTTCTTCAAATGTAGGATACTCCTTCCTTGTGTTCATGATTGCGGCAAATGCATCCCATGTATTGGGAAGACCGTTGAGTACTATATTTACCAATTCCTTCTTTGAAATGATTTCTTCAATAGCTTGTAGTTGATATCTTAACTAAGAGATTCTCACAAATTATGATGTTATGTTGTCATCACCATTCATCTTCATGTCACAGAACTCACTCTTCAGACTCATTACTTGTCCAATGTTTTTGACTGAGAAGAGGTTTGTTAGGGCATCATACATCTTCTTAGACAAATAAAGATGGGAGATGTAGGGTATCAAGTGGTGTTTTATAGAATCCACTATGATACTCATGGCATTGATGTCATTGTTTTTGAACTTCTCCATAACTGCAACGTTTTGCGGTTCCTTTTCTTTTCCTTCTTCAAACTTTGGTTCCACAATATTTCCTTTCACGATATCCAACACTTTATTCTTGGAAAGGATGAGTTCAATCCTTGTCTTCTATGCTCTGAAGTTAGAATCCCCTTCTAACTTGTTTTCCAACTTCATAGAGTAAGTTATGTCTTCTTTGACTTGGTCAATCCTAGATTTGACCAAAAACTCAAAATTGACGACTTAGCTTGCTGAGAGTACCAAGAGATGTGTTAGGCTAGGGTGCACTAGTCTATTTGGAAATTAGGTCAATCCCTTCACTTAAGGTGTCTTAATGAGAGGGTTAGGGTGTCTGCAACTGCACCTGCTAGTAACCCTAGTGACAATGCTTTAGTAATTGCTCCTGCTAGAAACCCTRGCGACAATTCTTCAACAAGCTTAGTATCCTTATGGATATGATCCCTTCCAGTGGTTAGAGTGAATGAAGGAGGTGTGGGCCCATAACCTGTTAGAATATTATGGATGTGTTCTTTTAACCATAGACAATATCACTATTGTCACCCAACCATAGGCTGAAGCCACCCCTGAGCACCTTAACCTAGACAGAGAATCATTCCAGAAGAAACCCCTAGGCTAGATAACCAAAAAATATAGCGCACCTCTCTCCAAGGATAGCTTACCAAACAAGAGTTGATCAGATAGTCCAAACCATAACTAAGAGAGAGTCCAATCCAAAAATGAAATCTACTAGATGCAACAGATGCAATGAAAACTCTCCTCCAAACTTGCGCACAAATTGGCCAACTGCAGTGYGCACAAGTTTTTCTTCTGAAGTTMTGAGAATACTRGCCTCCTGTATTTATACTGAATCTRGCAGACTGCCTGGGCCGAMTTCTTATTCTGGGTGCCAATTTACTTAGTATATAATATTTCCTTTAGCTGACTTCTTCTCTTGGAGGCTAATAACTTAATACAAGTTAACCTCTTGAGCCGACTTGTCTTCTAGGGTTATTAGCCAACTAATTAGGGTTTCTTCTTGCTTCCTGAAATATTCTATTCTCATCAGGTTTACAGATGGAGGTAAATACCTCATGCATCTACCATAATATCAACAGTTATGACCTTGACCCAATAAAATGCAAAAAGAGATGAATGTGCAACTTTTCAATTAAATGAACTCTAATTATAGTAGGGAGAAGGTATTATTTTTAAGTACAAAAAATGAAAATTGCAATTTCTTAATTCCGAATGAATACAATTCCAAATAATCATGAACTACAAAATTTCCCAATTCTCTTCTTTAACCAATATTTCGAATGTAAGAATTTTCTTATGAAAGATTACTAAAAGAATAAATGAATTTAGTTCTTCCTTTTCAAAAAAGAATTAGAGCTATGATGACGAAGGGAAAATGTAATCCAAGATAATCAAGACATTCTCAACACAATTCCCAAATTGAATTCGTAATATAGACAAAAATGAAAAAGACAAGACAACCTTTTGACATATGCAAGAAAAAAGTGTTTCTTAATCAACAAACAATCTGAAAAATTTAATGAATCCAAAACTTCATGCAAACCAAAGACTCTTTGTCAAACAAGCACCCAAATCAATATCTGAGATTATATCCTTGCGACAATGATCACAAGCAAAAACTTGCAAAACGCAAAGAAAGACTTTCAATCACCAAAAACCAATCAAGAGAAAGCTTTAAACTTAGAGATCAACCAAACAATGGCATAGGAATTTCACCCCAGGAAACTAAGGAAAACCTAAGAGGTAAAAGACAAATTTACTCACTCTAAAAAAATCTACAGGAGTCGTTGCAGGCTGGGTATGGGACATAATGCGACGAACAAAGGTCATCGTAGGCTACTAGCAAAGCATAGTGCAACGTCGTTGCATTGAATTGGTCAAGTTAGATGCAACATCTAAGGTTCGTCACAGGCTGCCAATATGGTCTAGTGCAATGATCTCTGTAAATGAAGAAAAAATGTGAGAAAGACAAAAAATCTAAATGAACTTCCAAACCCAGGGAGTCCAGATGGATCACCCACAAACTTAGAGAGTGAAATTTATCAGAGGAAGGCAGGCTAAAGGCAAATGGGAAGCAAAAAATCAAAAGGAGTTTGTATCCCCAGTATGGTCGCCAATTTTGTTATGGGACTTATCAGTAAATGCAGACATAAACAGATCTCCCTAGATCCACCTAGATCTAGAACAAAATAGAATAGAATATGATGCTTTCCCTAAGCTCTAACTATTGAGTTTACTAGTTAATAAGAGATAGAAAACATACCATTTAAATGTCACTTCCTCGTGCCATTGTCATCCTAGCTCCACTCCGGTGCTCCTGTGATATTGAATCTGAAAGGGAACACAAGCCAACCAAAGTGAAAGCAATCCAATATACTCAACAAGAACTTATGCAAGTGATCAAGGAATCATACAATAAAACAAGATAAGTTTTATGGGAAAGAAACATATCATTGTATTATATTTAAAGTGAAAGTGGAGATTACAACTGGAGCCTTGATGTTGCAAGGTCCCCTCTCAATGAACATTTTCTCCAACACACATACTTTCTCCAACCTTTAATGAAGAAGATCCACAATGACTTGATGAACTGAAATGAAGCCCTCAAGTATGAACTGAAGTAGAATTCCTCATCCAAATCTTAGCCTATTTAATATTAATCTTGCTTGAATCAACCTTATCCTTTTCCATGATAAATACCTCTTTATATAAGGGACAGAGAGATGGTTGAAGAGATTAGGATAATCCCACCAAATCAAAGAAGCGAGTAATATCCTAACCATATGGATGCCACCTCACCTTCTAGAAGATCCCCTTCTATAACTTTTGTGAAACTCCACCTTTTCTTAGTCTTTTGACATCGTCGCACCCTAGTTGTAGAGAAACCTGCGGATACATCACAACCCAACTTTAGATAAGGGGGCGACGATTAGGAATCGTCGCACCCTATGTATGGTGCAACCTGCGACGACCTTCCTTAATAAGGTTTTTGAGAAGAGAAAGTCAGTCACTTTCCTCATGAAGAAAGGCTCTTTTTTGGGAACATGAACACATGTTGTCAATGGATCACTAGGGTGACCAAAATAATGTGTAATAGTGTCCCTAGTGGCTGATCACTAGAGGATGTGTGAGATACCTTGCTATATTTTCAGAAAGTGAGACTTTGGTAAAACCCTAATTTATGTTTTAAAGGGTACAAGTCGGCCCCACCATGCAAAGATAATTAATATTGTGTAATATTAATTATATTATTAAGTTGTACAGGTCGGCCCTATTGTTCCAAGTGTCATGTCTTTTGGTTGAGTTAAGTATTGTATAAACAAGAGATAGATCCTCATTGTGGATCACATCTCTCTCATATACTCAACGCATGGTCTGAAATTATGAGGCCTGTAATTCACAATTCTCTAGGAGCTAGTTTTCTTAGTCATGGCAGCACCCTATTGTATGGTAGGTTTGGTGGTGGATGGTGGATCTTCTCTTGGAATTATAGCAAAGGATTGTTGGGTTTTTCTCTTGATTGAGAATATTTTTCCCATGATATGTTCTAGTGTCTTTTGTGCATGGTTATTCTTCTTGTGATCTTAGTTTACTGCAGCTAGGGTTATTATAGTTGCATTATTTATGGCTATAACTTATGTTAAATGAAATAAACTACATGTGCATGATCTAAACCATCAAAAACTTAACAATAGGATCATTCAAATCTCTTTGATTTTTACTCATCTAAACCTTATACATGTCAGAACTATAATGTCATTGTTGTTATATCCTTGTCTGAGAAAATAAACACAAAGTTTCACAACAGGTTGCGCTCCAGGTTAGTTAATTTTACTTGTTGTACATATAACAAGTCATAGTGTCAAATTATGCTTGTAATATATGAAAAAACATCCATTACTCCAAGCTTGTGATCACTACCAACACCCCCTAAGAAAACTCTATGATCTACCATTTTCATACCTTTGAAACTTTCACATTTTGACAACATCTTGAGGAGATTCCTTTATAACCTATGGATTAATGTTGGTGATTATGTGAGAGTTGTCTTGACCTAAGCAATATTTTGAGATTTGAACATGATCCTCAGAAAAACTGCAAATTGGATGAAAGGATTTCATTCAAAAACTCTAGAAATCGAACCCACTCTAGCCATGGATATTCTAGAACATCATAAACTTCATTGTCTTTCGCCTTCATTCAACTCATAAAGTTTCTTGTGTGACTTTGCATAGACCTTAAAAAATTCATCTTCATCCTTAACATAAAGTTTCACATAAGAACGAAAAATGGGATCCTCTAATAAGCATTTGTCTATAGGTAATTGGAGTAATCCTTCAGAATCTCCTTTGAGAAGATATAGGAAATATGAGTTATCAAACTTCATAGGTTTCTTGGTCCATGATCCATCAAAGCCTAACCTTTATAGGTGTTCTCTTCCCAATGTGTTCCCTCCAAAAAGAGAAACAATATCCTTGTCATATAAGCCCATCCTATAAAAGAAATCCCTTAGGTGATGTGTACCTTTCTTGGCATCAGGAAGCCTCCCTTCTCGTGGTGATACCAATGAATCCTTACGACCATGGACAAAGTCAATTTTGGGACCTCTAGTAACCTCAACAACAACTACACAAGCCAATTGATAAAGCTCTGCATAAGTAATATTTGGGTACTTCTCCTTGATTGGTTCACACAATGCAATTGCAATTTTCAAGCCATTATTTTCACCATGATTGAAATAATCCTCATTTCTAATTGAACCATTTTCCCCACCCGTATTTGTGGTTGCATCATAAGCATATGCATCATGTCATGCGATACGAAGCATGATAGGTGTACAATTATTTTATCAATGAGATCTCGAAGGTCTTGACGTGCCTTGTCAATGGACTTGAGATATGTGACGTCCACCACTGGAGCCATCAGCATGATTGTGAACCTAGCAGATAGAGACAACGATAGCCAATCAAAAATAACAACTCTTATAAATATTTGGTGATGATTGTAAGTTGCTCTTTCAAGGTTCCTATGTGTATTCCATGTAAAAAACCGATCAAGTTACCCATTTGGACATTGGATCACATTGCCAATGCTCGAATACTTGATGTTGTTTTGTTTTCCAATGGAAATGATCCCACATCGCCCGATAGAAACTCATCCTCATGTTTTTTATATGCACCGATGGTATTACTTCCTTTCGACACATAGTGCAAAATAAAATTTCCCTTGTGGGATCCTCCCTTGGTTTCTTGATGTGTGTTACCTTGGTGTTTAACAGTTGGAATTGACCCTAGATGCTGGTAGTTTGTGTTGCCTTTATTAGTGCTTATGGTTTTCAATGGAAAAGTGGAGCCCGATAATCAAGCTCCAAACACATTTTTAATCCACTAATTTGGCATATGCCATCAATATTTTTCCCATGGTGACAAAATTTAGTGAAAGCGCTTCCAGAAGTTCCGATAGCGATCAACTTTTCTTAGAAATTTCCCAAGATAGAAAGAGTGCTAACATGGGCTCCATGGGGGATCGAGTCCACCCTGTGAGGCTACCAAGAACAAGTGGACTGATGCCTTATCCATTTTTATTTTGTATCTAACCATGATGTATTGTAATCAACCTGTACACTTGTTCATATTTCCCCAAGAACACCTCTAATCCTTATTGAAAACTGAAAATACACAAGCTAGAAAAGATGTTGAAAACCAAACGGTCATATGTTGAGATTATTTATGTACATAAGCCTACACTAACCAACTGAACTACTTAATTATGTAATTACAAACTTCCATAAGAACCATTCAAGTAACTGATTAACTAACCAAACTCTTTGTATATGCTTCAACAAAATGAAGGCTAGAACAGGAATCAACACTTCATCACAAATCTGATCTTCAGGTTTATAGTGAAACAAGGGTTGGAACTTTGAACCTATGAACTCCTCCATATATATAGCCACCAGATCATAAAGAATGAAAGAAATATAATTTTGACAATAAGAGGTTACCTTTGCCTGATCTTCTAAATCAATTGATTTTCCGTGAGAATCCTTTTCTCCATGAATGATACCAAGTTCCTGCTCATGATATGGTGAAATAGAAGAAGAACCATTGAAATTTTCAATAATTCCAATCCCAAATTGCTCAATGTCTTCTGGAGATATTGAATTATAGATGTCAAACACGAGCTTGTTGATTTACGGAAACTAATTTTCAATAGCTAGAAAAGAAGAAAGCTTAGTGATCTGTTTATGAAATTCTTCCTTGTATCCTTCGCTGCCTACTTCAGCTTCTGATATATAAATGTTATATGTTGTTTCATTGTACCCATAAACTGTAGAGAGAAGGGAAGTAACTTGTTCTTGGTCTTCAATATCACTATCTCCATAGTGATCAAACGAAGGTGGACCATAAAGAGATATAACTTGAGAGACCTTCTGATAAGATTCTTCAATGGTAGGATCGTTGTATGATCCTACAACAAGAGTCTTCTAAAAAGACACTTGTTCTTCCACATGATATTCTTCCTCATTTTCTTTAAAAATATATTCACAAATTTCATGACCAAAATATTCTTCCAAAAAATCTTCATGAAGTTCATCGCAAGAGGAAAACTCTACTATCTACTGAACATAAGACTTAAATATTTCACAAAAATCTTTAAGAAGTGTTTCAGTAGAATAATACCTTTTACAATACTTGTTGAATGCTGCATGTAATTCCTTCAAAGAGGATATGCTTGAAGCCAGAAGTGACCAAAACCATTTCTGAGCATCACCATCTAATGAATATATGAACATCTTCATGAGAGCATCTTCATGATAGACATCTAGTTGATCTATGCACTGATAAAACTTGATGAGATGTTGTGCCAAATTATCCTCCTCATTTCCACTAAAAATAGGAAGAAAGTTTGCGCATTATGAGAAAGAAGGTGCAGGATTAGGAAAGCCAAGAATAACAGAAAAATGAAGAGGTGCAAACCTTTGATCCAAGATAGATTCCATGGCCATTGTTGTCCCGTATTAGTGAAGTTGCCAACAGTTTCTTCATTCATGGAGTGGAGTCGCCAGGTCAATGATATGCAATCCGATATATATGTTCACTTCGTGTTCACCATCAAGAAGAGAATCTGATCAGTGTCGTTCTCCCAGGGAAGATTACTTCATTTCCATCCCCGACAACGATGCCAGAAAATGTTAGCACTAGAAGTCGATTCAAGACTGCTATTGAGTCAATCCTAGCACATCTTAGATTAAAAATGATTTGGTTGGGTTTAAGAAACTGTGAAAATGGTAGGATCAATAAGAGGGAAGTGAAATAACTACATATCAATAGCTAGTCATTGGGCATGGATTCCATAAGAAACAAATAACCCTGATGTAACATTCTATGGGTAGACAAATCAAGTAAAAAATTCTTAGATCAGCTCCAAATTTGTAAAGAGATGTAATGGAAGGAAATAAGAAACAAATTGAAGTTAACCAAAGAACACCTTGATCTTTGATGTAGTAACAATAGAAGAATAACTCAATATTTAGAAACCCTTTCTAAACCTGAATTAAGAACTTGAATATGCATGTGGTGAAAATTAAAGCATAACCTATACAATAACACTCTCAACATAGAATTTGCACGTGCATACCCTATAGTAGAAAAATACATATTCAAGAAGATGACATAAAAAATGATTAACACAGAATAACAAACTAATCAGAAACTTTGTTGTCTGTTGAAGTTGCTCTGTATAAAAACCATGACATGTTTTTCAAAATATTACATAGACTTTCAACCCTCTACATTTCACTCTCAACCTCTCGGACTGAATACCCCAAAACTTCCAAAACTTGAATATATACCAATACAATTTACCAACTCACCCAATCTTCTAGAAAACAAAACTAAATAAAAATCATAAAATAAAATCATTTATTGACACTGGTTGCAAAATATCTCGAAATTCTTGAAGGTTGTTGGTGAAATCTTCTTGGATTTTGAGAATATCTATCATTTTCCACTTGTATTATGTATATTTATTTTGACTACCATATATTGATATTCTGCCTTGAAATCTGGAAAGTTGATTTTTATTGATCGCTATGAATCTGGATCTGATCTATAATGATTATCCTCCTTAAAAAAAAAAAAAAACTCTGCCACCTATGCTTTATCCATATGCTCTTCCACTTGCTAATTTAAAAGGTACCAATCAGTTCTCCAACTATATCCTCAAAAATCAAGAATGAATACATAAAATCCCAAAATGAGGGCCCATATCTTTTCCTTCTATGCACAAAGACAATGGATCTTTAATGTTAAAAAATTGTTAGTCTTTGGTCCTTGAAAAGTTAGATATGATATATTATATTTGACTTGTAATATGATATCCAGTGTTTCTCATATCATGCAAATGAAACTGAGGAGAGCTTAACACTCAACAAAATTATTAATCCGCAATATCATGGACGTTTAGAACTACATGTCGACACTAGGTGTTAGGGATTGAGATTTCTTTAGCACCTTCTTTCAATATTTGGCACTGTGTTTGGCATATGATTTCGATGCTTTAGCCCTGTCATATTCTTGAGAAAACCAACATTTCCTATGGACCCTCAAATTCCCAACCTTTTTTTGCTTCTAGCCAAAGATAATAATAATGCATTCTTCTCCCTAATGATTGTTCGAGGAGTAGTTGGAGTAGGATCATAGGATTGTTCAAATATGTTTTAATTTTATTCATCTAAACATTATACATGTCAGAATTGTAATGTCATTGTTGTTATATCCTTTTCTGAGAAAATAAACACAAATGTTTACAACAGGCTGCGCTCCAGGTTAGTTATGTTTACTTATTGTACATATAACAAGTCATAGTGTCAAATTTTGCTTGTAATCTTTGAAACAACATCCATTGCTCCAAGCTTGTGATCAATACCTTTGAGAAAACTATGTGATCTTCCATTTTCATATATTTGAAACTTTCACATTTGACAACATCTTGAGCAGTGTCCTTTATAACATGTGGATTAACGTTGGTGGTTATGTGAGCATTGTCTTTACCTGAGAAATATTTTGAGATTTGAACATTGTTGAGGAAAAGATATGGATTATCTTACTCAAGCATTTTCAAAACTTAACTTGCTAAGACAAGATAGTTGGGAATATCACACTATGTTTTATAGCCTCAAAAATATTTCCCAATCCACAAGTATTAATTAGAAGGGGTTAGGCTGATTTTTTTTATGAAAAGAATGTTGCAAAATAACATAAATTATATTTATAATTTTATGAAAAATATACAAATTACAGAAAGTAAATGTGGAGATCAAAATAAAAAGTAACCAAGTCACAGATACACAAAAATAAGACATAATAACAATCTGCTTTATTTCATTCCAAGAAATCAAAGTATCTTTCTCTTTATAAAATCCCTGTGAGGGCATGGACCAAAGTCTAATTTATATATCCCCGATGAAAACCATACAAAAGGAATCTGAAAAAAAGTAAAAACTCAACTTTATAATATGGATCAACTTGCCACAGACTGTTGTCAATTTGACTCTGCACAATATCCTTTATCAACTATGAAACTTAATCCATAAACAAACAAGTATACACAGACTATCAAAGATAGATCAACACCTCAAAAACAAGCATCTGAATGATTTGGTTCAGTTCCAAACCTTTTTGTCTACAATAGGACTCTGTTATCAAAAAGAGAATTAGGCTCTGAATGAACTCAAGAATGAATGAAAACTGAAACTATCTCATGAAAACAAAAGAGCAAACCTTAGTATTTTTTTCTCCTTCTATTCTCCCCTTGTTCTTCCTTCTCATTTGTCTTTTATGCATTCCAAATAAGTTGAGGTAGTTCAACTTCTTTCTTTAGTTAAGTTAGATAAAATTAACTAATTTTATGTTAGGAGAATTAATAATAATAATAATAGTTAAGGGTCTTTATTTAATAATAACTAAGTAGGTGGGACCCCTTGTGACTCCCTTCTTTTATTCTTTACAAAATTTAACACAATTAGATAATCATTTAAACACATGTCGCCTTGTATATCCCATAAATACTTCCAAATTTTGAATATTAAATATCATAAATAATTCAAATCATATCCAAAAATATGTAAATATCCACATTATCCAAAAAATAGCTTGATGTCGAAAACTTTTTGCATACCACTGTCTTCAACAACTCAATCATAAACACATAAATTAAAATCCATACTTTCCACTTTGAGAGGCAATCTTTCTTCTATCATTGTTGTCCCCTTTGGACTTCTTGGAAGTAGCCTTTGGTTGATTTGAACCTTGAGTCTTAATATCACTAATAACATGGGAACAATCATCCTTCAGATGCATACGGGAGGACACTGATTTTGAAGATTCATTTGAAGGAGAGGAAGGGGAGGCAACAACTTTACCTTTATCTTGCACATGTGGGACATTGGTTTTAAGATGTTTGCTAGCATGAGAGGATTGAAAAGGTGAATGCACATGGGCAATTTGAACATTAGGATTTACAGGTGGTGGAGAGGGTAATAACAAAGTGGGCCAGCCACGATGGTGAGAGACTGTCAGATTGACAATTTCCTACCATCCATCATTTGCAGGAACTTTTGGTTGCAAGGATACATGAGGAGGCACAGGAATACCATCGATATTTTGAGGCTGGAAGGGAGGTCTCTTTGGTCGAGGTTGATCTATCCTTTACGCAATCCATTTGAAGAACCCAACTTGAAATAATTGGTTCAACTCCTGGGGTTAACATCAAAGTGAATAGAGAATCTAGGCCTTCTAGGCCCTCTATTCTAGTTACCTCTTCCTTTATTATTTTTGTCATGGATGCCCCTGTTGAAGAACCTCGTCCTATATGCATAAATTCATTACTAACTATCCCTTAATATACCATACATGATATTTTGCTCGCATGAAACAAAGTTTGGCTTAGAAATTGACATGAGACCCATGCAAATCAATCCATAATAAATTATTTAATAATTTCCAAGTGAGCAGGGGGTGGATAGGGTTCATGGGACATATGGAAGGATTGTAATGAGTGAAAAATTGGTATCATAATAGGGGACAAATACATGAGTACTACTCAACAATTCATTAAATAATTTAACTGTGCAATCAATACCAAAAATATCAGTTGCCACCTATTTCAGTGTCATATCTTTTGTCACTTCTATACAGAGTTTTTGATTTATTTTATAGAACAGGGCATGTAAAAATGAAATTGGGATTATGAGGGGGATATAATGAGCTAAAAAGTGATAGTATGTGAGGGAATCAAATCTAGATAATGTTCATAAAAATAAATCAAATCAAACAACAACCATAACTCTGCTCAGACCTCATAATCATTTAACTGTCACTTCTTTACAAAATGTTTGTTGACTTCAAACAAAACAATTCATATGCCCAGAATACTCAATTATAGAATCCCTTGCATCTATACAATATCTATAATAACAGTCATGATAATAACATTGATATTCTATGATAACATAATAATTTGTTGAGCCACAGTCATTCATATTCCAATGCTAAATCCCTTTCCTTTTAAAACCAAATAGAAATATGCATAGTGATTCCAACCATCCACATCCAATATTTATTCCTTAAACTCAAATAAGAATAGGTCCAGTATTAAACACCATCTGTCGACTTTCCAAACATTGTTTGACACAATCCACTGGGCATTAAAACTCATAATCGGGCCCCAATTCAATCACACACAGGTATTCATCCAATATAATCAACATAAGAATTGATTTGAAATAACGTTCAACCAATAACATGCAACTATGAGACAAATATTTTCTTAAATTAAACATGTATAGACTTCTTTTAAAAGAAATTCCCAATGAGAGACAGAACCAAATCGTGCCCATGGAGAAACAAAACCAAATCATTCCCAATAGACCAAGAATACACATGTGCCTCTTTTACCCTTGACATGATTGAAACGAGATCAAGATCGCGTTTAGGGTTTAACATAGCAAAGGAAGTAAGAACAAATAACTCGATCACATGAGAAAGTCCTCAGGGACGCGGACATCTCTTGCCCTTTTAAAAATTTATTGCAGAGAGGTAACAACAAATGGCTCAATCAAGGGATAGTCTTTGAGACACAGTCAACTTGTGCCTTTTTAAAATCACCACAGACACATAAGATTTAACCCAAAAAATTGATAGTGAGGGCTACCAGAACATAACAGTCAGCCACCTCCAATGGATAACGAGAGAAGCGAACTCTTAAAACCATTGTGGAAAGAATGCCTGAGCACAAACCATGGCCAACCAAACATATATGCAATCTTCCCTTTAAATTTTTGGGTGATACCAAATTTGACTATGCAATGCTTCTAACAACAACTATAATGCGGGCAACACCATGATACAATACAACTCGGGGCTCAACCAAGACATGGAAAGAAACACTCCCACTCTTTAACAATCCACATTGCAACCCAGTGAAATGAAACATATCAACCATCGAGACGAAAATGAGTGATAAACTTAACACCAAGATTGGTTGTAAACCTGTGCACCAAAACTCAGAGCTTTGCTAAACCATAATCATAATTTTTCACAGAGAAACATACCAAAAAAAAAAACCCAAGATGACCGAACATGTTTTTAACTAATAACCCAATGCACAAGCTACACACAAAAAATAATATGCATTCGTCTTATTCAACAAGCCAACAGTATAGAGTATTCACAAAAGAAACCATAAGCACAACACTGATACACAGTCAAAAACTTAAGAAAAACACAGACCTCAAGCAATTCTGAGACAAAATGTATTCATAACATAGAGGAACCATCATGGATGGAAAATAAAGGAACCATACATGGAAAAGCTTGATCGAGGGGAAGAATTAGATTGTTTCCTTCTTTCAAAGCCAAAAATCGCGGAGCATCAACAACCACCAGAGCCAAAAAACCAAATTCAAGTATGGCTAGGGTGACGGGCTCGAGGGTTGTTTGAGTGACATGCAAGAAATGCACGTCACTTCCCTCCCCAGCCTCAATAAATTCGATGTACAAGAGAACCAATCCACCATAACATTAACCATTAAATCAAACAAATATCTCATTGATGTATTCATTACATAGTGTGCCACCGTAAGTCATGTCAAAATATATTAACAACAACAATGTTCTATAATGTTACCACATATGCCTCACACATAACTTTTAATCAAAGAACATAATGTTAGCAACAAGGCTCGATACACCCTTCTTTCATCACAATTACATATAACCTTAGGGCTTGAGTATAGTCCTTTTTACCTTTTGTTTAAGCTCCCATATCGTCCCTTTGTAAAAAAAATATAAAAAAAAATCATTCAATGTCTAATGCAATGTCAAAACAAAACCTGTAATAATAATCCTTTTATCCATAGTACAACCATAATTTGTGAGTGACCATCAAAACCATCTAGCCATGCAACAATTAACCAACCATCTTATGTTGTCATAACGATTAAAAACATGACTTGAATCATCCACTGTAGAAGGCTGTGTTGGCATCATTATAACAATAAACAAAAATATAAGTGAAACCCATCCATCATAGTGCCACTAGTCTACAAAGGGGCCCCACCTACTATTTTATTATTATTATTATAAACAAATAATAGAGCTTGGCAACCATTTGTGAGCAATATTCATCTTTGTGATTTTAAGCATCAACAAACTGGAAACTCCATAGGGAAATTTGTTTCCAACAGATTAAGAACTCATATTGTCTAGTTTCGTAGACCAGGTGAACATTAGATCAAGTAAATAGACATCAGAATGATTATGCAACAGGGGAAAGTGAGTGTCTTAAGGGAAAAATGATTTGGGATTTTGGAAATAACTCATGGAAAGTGTTATGTATGAGGGGGATTATCCTTGTATGCATAATCATTTGATTAATCATAGTGAAATCATACTTGGCTTCAAGGAGAAAAAATTTCTGGTGTGCTCTTTTGAATCTCGAGGCGGAGGGAAGAAAAAATAGGGACAAAATCCAACTATCTTATCTAACAACATTGCTGAAGCAGATAGCAATTTCAATGATGTCTCCAAGGGGGAACATCATGACAGCTGTGTAACCTGATTGTTGTTGATTAACAATACTTGGAGAATAGCATTGTTGTGGAAAAAACTGATCCAAGCTTTTATTTCTGACAAGAAAATAAGTCAATAAAAGAAATAAAACAACAGGAATGAAACAACAGAAAGAAATAACAACAAAGAAAAATCAAAGAAATGAAACAAAACTATAATACATGAATAATTCCATATAACATTTAAACTTTCAAGTTGGTTCCACATAGTGTCTTAAGTGTGAACCGTTGGTGCTATAGGAAAACAACCACTCTTCCAAGTCCTTTAGAATATAAGAATTTGCGCCCAGGACAAAAGTGTTTTTAAAAGGACCCATCCATAAATTTTGGAACTTTGAATGCCTTCCTCTATTACCATGAGTTGAATCCCACAACAAGACTTTCTCATTAACCTTAAATTTGACAGCCTTTGTACTGCTATTGAAATATCTTTTAACAATTTATTGTCTTCTCTTTATGTTATCCAAGGCAAACATGCTTTGTTCTTCTAAAGCCAATAGTGCATTTACCCTCTGAGATATATTGGAAGAATTTAATTCTTCACCTGTAGCATCAAACTTAGAGAAGAAATTTCCAACTCGATACGCAAAATGGCTTCTTGACCATAAACAAGTTGGAAAGGAGTGCAACCAGTGCTCACCTTTGTGGTAGTGCGATCTACCCAAAGGGCGTAAGTGAGGAGAGTGTGCCATTGACGAGGATTATCTTCAATGAGCCTCTTCATAATTCTAATCATATTTTTGTTAGTATACCTGGCTTGCCCATTTCCTTGAGGATAATAAGCTGATGAGGTAAAATGTTTAGCCCCCAGTTTAGCTAGAAAATGAGTTAGCTTAGTATAAATAAAAGAGGGATCGTTGTCTGTAATAATTTCTAAAGGAAGGCCAAATCTGGAGAAAATATTAATTTCAAGGAAAGAAATCACCTGCTTATCTTGTGAATGCTTAAGTGGGACAACTTCTGTCCATTTCGTAAAATAGTCTATGGTTGTCAAGATAAAAACTTGCCCTGCTGAAGATGGAGGATTAATAGGACCAATAAAGTCCAGACCCCATTTTGAAAAGGGAAACTTGGGTAGGACAGGTTGTAAAGGCATGGAAGAAAGATGTTCTTTCCCAGCGAATTTCTGGCACTTGTCACAAGATCTTGAAAAATTATAAGAATAAAAAAAAACTGAAGGCCAATAGTACCATTTCCTGATAATATTAAAATGAGTAGTTTTAGCAGAAAAGTGGCCTCCTACATGAATAACATAATCTGAATCTACATGGGTCTCTTGTAACAATTTATGTGCTTCCTCATTATTCACACAATGAAGAAACATACCATCGACGGATATCCTAAACAAGAAGTCTCCTAAAATGGTATATCTGGAAGATTCAAGATGGAGCCTTCTCCTTTGATGAGTATCTAAATTATCTGGACACCTCTAATTTTGTAAGTAATACACCAGATATTTGTACCAGGGATGTTCAACTACAAGAAGGATTTGACTGTCAATATAAAATAGTGCTAACAAAGAGCTATCTTGTTCATCAATTTCTTCACTTGCTTCTGCATGCTGAGCTAAGTGAAGGGCTAAGTCACGTTCCTTAATAGTTTTAGAAGTCATGATAGTTAAATCATGCTCCTAGATCTTGGAAAGACAATGTGAAATCTTCCCTGAAAGATAAGTTTGTGAGAGAAAAAAATTGATAGCAGGTAAAAGGAATTTTACCGAGGTGTGCTTACCTAAAATAAAGTGGCAAAATTTTTCAACATCTTTAACAAGAGTGAAAACATGTTTTTCAATACAAGAATATTTGAATTCATCATATGACAAGCTTTGAATCATGTAAGCTATTGGTTTTTTGTTAACTTGGTCATCACATTGTATGAGGATAGCAGGGACTGCTTCCTCTATGGCATTAGTGTATATAATAAACTCTTTATCAAAATCCAGCTTAGCCAAAACCGGTGCGTAACTGATTGCCTTCTTGATCCTTACGAAAGAATTTTTGACATCATCAGTCCAAGAAAAGGAGTGATATTGCTTAAGAATATTGTGAATTGGTTTGACCATTACAACAAAATCAGGAACAAACCTATGGACAAAGTTGATAATACCCATAAAGGCTTGAACCTCCTTTTTGGAAGTAGGGGCAGGAGTATTTAGGATAGCAGCAATCCCTTCGGGATCTATGCTTATTCCTGAATCAGAGACAATGTGCCCAAGGATCTTTCCCTTGGTAACGTCGAAGATGGACTTAGAAGGATTTAAATAAATGTTGAATTCCCTGCATCGCATGGGAACCTTTCTAAGATGACTAAAATGATCTGATCAATTCTTTGAATACAAAGTTAAGTCATCAAGATAAATCTGAATAATTTTGTCGATCAGATCATCAAAAGTTATCTGCATAGCTCTTTAGAAAGTGGAACCTACATTAGATAATCCAAAATGCATGTGTTCATAAGAAAATGTTCCCCAAAGTGTAATAAAAGTGGTTTTATATTTATCTGTCCTTTTTACCTTGATCTAATTATAACCAAAAAAACCATCAAGTAAGGACATCATTTGTGACCCTGCAACTTGCTGCAAAATCATTTCCATATTAGGGAGAGGAAAATGGTATTTTATGCTAGCTCTATTCAATGCAAGGAAATCAATGCACAATCAGATCTGACCAGTTGTTTTCTGAACGGGAACCAAATTGGAAACGCACTCAGAATACTTAACAGAGAAAATTATCCTAGCCTTCAAGAGCTTTTCCAACTCCTTCTGAATAGTTGCTTCAAGTGTGGGGTTAATGGGTCTTTGTTTTTCCTAACTATTTTATGCCATCCTTGATAGGGATAACATGTTGTATAAGAGAAGGATCAAAACCACGAAGATCCTCATAAGACCAAGCAAACACATCTTGAAATTCACAAAATAATTCATTGAACTTCAATTTTTCTTCATCAATACATTGGGCACCTATCTTAACATTATTTGGACAATCAGGTGTCCCAATGTTCAAGGAAATGGTTTCACCCACTTTCCTTTTTGACTCCTCTTCTTTATGTTTTTCTTTGTTTCCTACATCACTCGATGAAAATGAAATTCTAGAAGAGTCAGGCCTTCGAAATTTTATTTTCTTCCATGGATATAATCTCCTTGGGCTTATATGGTTCATTTTGTATGAAAACAAATTTTCTCTCATCACTAGGGAAGACCTTCCATGACTCTACATTGTCAGGGATATGAGGACGATACAAAGATTGAAAAGTTAAATCAGGTCTTTGTGGCAGAATTTTCCAAGTAGGAGAGGCTGCAAAAACAAATAACCTATCAACCATTGAATTCAGTTCCCTTTTAACATGAGTGATGTTGAATGATAGCAAGTTCGAGATAAGCACCCAAATAGTTTGGGTGTATTGTTTCATTAACTTGTTGTTAGGAGAATATATTTTACGTACAAGGTTTACAACAATTTCAGAGTCCCCAAAAACTATAAGGTGACCACAACCTAAATTATAGGCATTTTCAATACCTAGCAGTAATGCTTCAAATTTAGTGACGTTGTTTGTGCAAACAAACTCTAACCTATAGGAAAAATTGTGAATTTTACCCACAAGAGAGTAAAAGATAATTCCATTTCCATTTCCTTCATTGGAGAATGAACCATCAAAGTGCATATGCCACATCCCATCCTTTAGGTCGATTTGTTCCAAGGTAGTGTTGTCCTCATCAGAAAAGATGGAGTACACTCCTAGGTCCTCTTCGATATAATTTACATTAGGCTGTGGGATGCTTTCTATATAAGGTGAAATTCTTCCCTCCCTTAGGACTATGATGTTCTTCCCATTCTGAGGAATAGATAAGTGTGTCTCGTCGATTGAGAGGTATCCACCTATCAAAGCTTGCCAGTCTATTCCTAAGATGATTGAATAATTACTCACTAGCATGTCAATTACCTGAATATTAAGGGTTGTCCTTATTTCAGGATGCGCACACAAAACCAAAGTCATTTCCTTTATCTCACCTATGGTCGATTGTTGTAAACTATTGTTAGAGAGCATGCTTCTGGAATTTTCATCTGTACAAGACAAGCCTAAATCTTCCATAAAAAAAAATTGGCATTACGCTTGGGCCCGAACTGCCGCTAATTAGACAATAGTGGGCTATTTTGTCCATAATATTTACAGAAATGAAAAATGGAGGATTTTTTATAGAGTGTCTAAAATAATTTACACCTACCTTATTTACAATTGAATCTGGCTCATCAACCTCTTCAGAGAGATTGCCTAGAGTGGAAGTTTTTCCTTCCATGAAATTTTTTAGATGTTTTTGTTGCTCAAGGACGGAAACCATGTCCAAAAGAGTAGCATCAACCTTGATATTAGCCAATTGATTTAGAATTTTGTACTTAGAAGAGGGAAGAGAGGAGAGATTTCCTTGACTATCAGGAGTTTTAGTACCTTGTACAGTAGCAGCCGGTGAAGATGATCTTGGGCTATAATAAGTACGAGGAGGATCATATTTTACTTTTAAAGAATAGAATTTATTCCTAGTATTTATGATCATGAGATCCTCTGGTTCTGCAAAATCTAGAACAACAATGGTAGTTTCATGCCTTTTACCAAAGATTTTATCTCTGGCACTCTTATTTACCTCACAAGTACTTTCCTCATGGTGTTCCTCACAAAAGTTACACCAACTTCAAGGCATGATGGATTTAGGCTGGAAGTTGTGTTCTTTAGGAATCCTAAAGGGTGGTGAAGAAGAAGATGAGGCCCCAGGGGTAAGTGACGGGACATTTCCCTTTCGCTCATATGCTATCATTAAACTATTCATATCTTGTACAAGTTGTAAGAGGGTGGACATGTTCATTTGTTTAATTGAGTCTCACTTGGGAAGACCTGTTCTTTCAAGTTGTTTTTCATACTCTAGACAAGTATGCAGAGCGAAACCAAGATTGTCAATAGATTTTTCTTCAAGCCTATGATGGTAGGGGGAAGGTATAGAATTATAGTAATGCATAAAAGTGGCTTGGTTCTGAGGGCGAATAAGTTCGGGAATTTGGTTATATAACTTGGTGAAACGTAAGTTGAAAGACTTGATAGTCTCACTGTCTTTGTAAGCAATGCTATTATATTCCCATATTTTTTTCGGCTGGGCTCTTAGACTGCCCATAAGTAGATTTGAACCAGTAAACTAAGTCCTCCCAAGTGGAAAGAATGTTGGGAGGAAGATCAAATAAATATGTCGTTTCTTTCCCTTCAAGGGAATTAACAAATAAGAGCATACAAGTATCATTTTCATTGGCTCCTATGTTGTGACAGGCATTAGAAAATTCCACCAAGTGTTCATTCATAGTGACTGTGTTATTTCTTGAAAACCTAGGGAGATTCTCTTTCAATTTTGGAAGTGGACGAGTAGCAAGTGCTAGGTTCAGAGGAGAGGATACATGCCACAGAGTAGTAGTAGAATCTTCTTCGAATGGAAAGAGTTCATACTTCTTTATGAACTTAGTGGGGTTGGTAGTAGATTGGACAGGGACTTGATGGATATACAATCTTCCAATCACTGATGAGGCTAAAGGTTGAGATGAAGAAGCACCTCCAGTGCCACCAGAGCCACCCACAAATTCCATTTTGTGAATGATGGGTAAGGGAGAGAAATATGAACTAGATGAATCTCACAAAGTTCTCGTTAGAGTACTTTGTTGGGTTGAAAAAAGAATGTTTCTTCTTCCTATTTCAACAATAGGGTTGATATCAGGTGATAATCCTCTTCTTCTCCTAGAGATGTGAGGGTTTAAGAACGTGAAAAAAAGATCAAAACTTTAGGAAAAAGAAAGTTATGGTTGATTCCTAGGTTGTCTTTTCATGGCTTCCCAACGTTCTCAAAAACTTATTTCTTGTTCAATCACTTCCCACGAGCGTTCAAGCTCAACTCGGGTGTTAGCGGTTTCTAGGATGGTACTAAATAAGGTTAAAGCAATGTTGGTCTGGTGTTTAAGACCGGGCTCAATATTGGATTGCCTTGTAACATGTACTGTCATGAAGGAAAGAAAACATTCAAAGATTCAAAAGCAGAAAAATAAAATTTTCAATGATAATCACGCATACAATCAACTAGAGAGATATGGCAGATCTCCCCAATATGGTCACCAAATAAATGTTGAGGAAAATATATGGATTATCTTACTCAATCATTTTTTAATCTTTCCTGGCTAAGACAAGATAGTCGGAAATATCACCCTATGTTTTATAGCCTCAAAAATATTTCCCAGTCCAGAAGTATTAATTATAAGGGTTTAAACTGATTTTTTTATGAAAAGAATGTTGCAAAATAACATAAACATTTTATATAATTTTCTGAAAAATATACAAATTAAAATAAGTACATGTGGATATCAAAAGCAAAAGTAACCAAGTCACAGATACACACAAATGAGACAGAATAACAATCTTCTTTATTTCATTCCAAGAAATCAAAGTATCTTTCTCTTTACAAAATCCCTGTGAGGGAATGGACTAAAGTCTAATTTAGATATCCCCGATGAAAAACATACAAAAAGACTCTGACAAGAAGTAAAAACTGAACTTTATAATCTGGATCAGCTTGCCACAAATTGCTTCCAATTTGACTATGCACAATATCCTTTATCATCTATGAAACTTAATCCATAAACAAAAAAGTATACACAGACTATCAAAGATAGATCAACACCTCAAAAACAAGCATCTGAATGATTTGGTTCAGTTCTGAACCTTGTTTTCTACAATAGGACCCTGTTGTCAAAAAGAGAATTAGGCTCTGAATGAACTCAAGAATGAATGAAAACTAAAAATATCTCATGAAAACAAAAGAGAAAACCTTAGTATTTCTTTCTCCTTCTATTCTCCCCTTATTCTTCCTTCTCATTTGGATTTTATGCATTCCAAATAAGTTGAGCTAGTTCAACTGATTTCTTTAGTTAAGTTAGTGAAAATTAAATAATTTTATGTTAGGAGAAGTAATAATAATAATAATAATAGTTAAGGGTTTTTATTTAATAATAACTAAGTAGGTGGGAACCCTTGTGACTCCCTTCTTTTATTCTTTACAAAAATAAACACAATTAGATAATCATTTAAACACATGCCACCTTGTAGCTCCCATAAATACTTCCAAAATTTGAATATTAAATATCAGAAATAATTCAAATCATATCCAAAAATATGTAAATATCCACATTATCCAAAAAATAGTTTGTTGTCCAAAACTTTCTGTAGACCATTGTCTTCAACAAATCAATCATAAACACATAAATTAAAACCCATACTTGCCACTTTTAGAGGCAATCTTTCTTCTATCACTGTTGTCCCCTTTGGACTTCCCAGAAGTAGCCTTTGGTTGATTCAAACCTTGAGGCTTAATATCACTAATAACATGGGAACAATCGTCCTTCAGATGCATATAGGAGGACACTAATTTTGAAGAGTCATTTGAAGGAGAGGAAGGGGAGGCAACAACTTTACATTTATCTTGCACATGGGGGGCATCGGTTTTAAGCACTTTGCTAGCATGAGAGGATTGAACAGGTGAATTCATAGGGGAAATTTGAACATTAGGATTTACAGGTGGTGGAGGGAGTAATGACAAATTGGGCCAGCCATGATGGTGAGAGACTGTCAGATTGATAATCTCAAGCCATCATTTGCAGGAACTTTTGGTTGCAAGGACACATGAGGAGGCATAGGAATACCAGGGATATTTTGAGGTTGGAAGGGAGGTCTCTCTGGTCGGGGTTGAAATATCCCTTCCCCAATCGATTTGAAGAACCCAACTTGAAACAATTGGTTCAACTCCTGGGGGTCAGCATCAAAATGAATAGAGAATCTAGGTCTTCTAGGCCCTTTGTTCCAGTTACCTATTCCTTTATTATTTCTATCATGGCTGCCCCTGCTGAAGAAACTCATCCAATATGCAGAAATTCATCAATAACTAGCCCTTAACAGACCATACATGACATTCTTCTCGCATGAAACTGAGTTTGGCTCAGAAATTGACATGAGACCCATGCAAATCAATCCATAATAATTTATTTAATAATTTTGAAGTGAGCAGGGGGTGGATAGGGTTCATGGGACATATGGACGATTGTAATGAGTGAAAAGGTGGTAGCATGACATGAGACAAATACACGAGTATTTATTAACAATTCATTAAATAATTTAACTGTGCAATCAATACCAAAAATATCAGTTGCCACCTATTTCTGTGTCATATCTTTTGTCACTTCTATATAGAGTTTTTAATTTATTTTATAGAACAGGGCGTGTAAAAATGAAATTGGGATTATGAGGGGGCTATAATGAGCAAAAAAGTGATAGTATGAGAGGGAATCTAATATGGATATTGTTCATAAAAATAAATCAAATCAAACAACATCCATAACTCTGTTAAGACCTCATAACCATTTAACTGTCACTTCTTTAAAGAATGTTTGTTGACTTCCCTTATAGAAGCCCTTGCATCTATACAATATCTATAATAACAATCACGATAACAACATTGCTATTTTATGATAACATAATAATTCTTTGAGCCACAATCATTCATATTCCAATGTTAAATCCCTTTCATTTTAAAACCAAATAGAAATATGCACAGTGATTCCAACCATCTACATCCAATATTTATTCCTTAAACTCAAATAAGAATAGGTCCAATATTAACCACCATCTGTCAACTTTCCAAACATTGTTCGACACAATCCACTGGGCATTAAAACTCATAATCGGGCCCTAATTCAATCACACACAAGTATTCATCCAGTATAATCAACATAAGCATTGATTCGAAATAGAATTCAACCAATAACATGCAACTTTGATCCAAATATTTTCTTAAATTAAACATGTCACTACTACATATTGTAAAAATTCCGACGTTTTATTTGCGGCGTTATGGACAAAATTGTCCATATTGTCGCAAAATAGAGGAAATTTATAAAAAAAAAAAATCATGTTGCCCG
>ML823132.1:0-23843 GCA_009831015.1 Picea engelmannii
TTTCCCCCTTTTATCATGTGAAAAGAAAATGGAAAACAATGATATGATAATTATAACTTTGCTTTTGGCTTAGGTAAAATATTAAGGCATGGTAAAAGGAAAATATTTGAAAGGTTAGAATGTGACATATTGATGTGTATGAACACAAAAAGGGGCCAACCATATATGGAAGAAAAATAATACGTGAGAAGTAACTAAGAGAGCCACTCTTGTGATTGTTCCAGAACTTCAAAAAATTTACCAATTACCGCATCATCTTCATCATAGCTAAAAAACAATTCTTTAACAACATATTCTTTAAATGTGTAGTAGAAACTCAGCGGAAGCACACAAGACCTTGCGCAAGCAATTGCAATATGAGAGGGGGATCCTGGCAATGTTTTGTTGGATAATTACTGTTGACAAAAATCGTCGTCAACAATCTGTTGGATTACTGAGAGGGGGGGTGAATCAGTAATAGAGCAATTGTAATCCTTTTTATCCAAATAAAACAAGTGTTATATCAATGTAGAATTATTATCCAACAATGAGCAATAAGAAAAGAACAATCACACACATACATAGTACACCAGTATTTTACGTGGAAACCCAAATCAGGAGAAAACCACGGAATTATTTTTCTTATATGTCTTGAAGAATTACATTCATTGGAATCACCAACTTCCTTTGCTTTCCAGTTGCAACTGGAAGGAGGCTCCAACCCCCTAGTTTCTTAGGCTACAACCCAAGGGAAGCTCCAACTCCCCAGTTCTCTGGCTACAACCAAAAGGAGGCTACAACCCCTTATGTTCTCCGGCTAAAATCGAAAGGTGGCTACAACCACCTGTCCTTGCCCCGTCATGCCACCCTGAAGTAGAATGATGGAACCACTGTCAACCTATCACTGTAAGATATACTGTTGTACAACTGTATCAACCTGTACCACTGCCCTATATCCAATCTGTACAACTTCCCTGTAATCAATTCGTACCTGAACAAAACATGCATCTACAAATATACAACATGTACACGACCTATAGTGATGCATCCCACGTATGTACACGCCCTATCTGTTATGAAGCTCGCGTATGTATGCACCCTATCTGTTATGCAGCCTGTGTATGCCTTCTGAAAACTAGGGTTTCCCTTTTCTTGAAAAATTCTGACCTTTTGTAACTTCTTTCACATAGATCTGTAACCTGTCACTGCATCCAGACTGTAACTGTATCCTATGCATGCATCCTCATACACAACCTCTACTCAAGGCAAGTATGTCTCTCTCTAGTCATAGGTATGTGTAATCATGAACAAGTATAATATCCCTCACATGATCTTAGTCATGAAACCCTTTATGATATTCAACTTCTCAATACATCAACCACTACACAAATACAAGCTCTCAACCATGTACCATAAAGACCCTTAGCCATATGCCAAGAAATATAAGATGTGCCTCAACAAGAAGTATCAATGATAAATATACCAGCACTGTATTTTTGTATATCTGACTTATACAGAAGATCCCATGTAGTCACTAGTCTCTCTAGGGAGAATTCTCAAATATCCATTGCCATTCCTCATGCATACATCAAAATCCAACTATTCATTCTTACAAGGGAAACACTCTCTATGGATAAGGGTAAACCACAACAGACAGGTATGACTGCAAAAATCAACTCAATTCCAACATGTGCTATATAAACTAATGTGCAATACGAGGAAGAATCCTACCTCGATTCAATCGTTTGATGTTGTTCCACCGTTGAGCACTTTGACCCGAAGCTTTACACCTACAAAAAGTTCTCAACAAACAAGCGATGCAAGTATATAGTGATAGTATATAAAATGAGTTAGCACATTAGATAGCACAATCCATTAATAAACATTACAAACATGCCCATGGATAATAATCATATATTTGCAAGATATCGATAGGATGGGAAAGGAGTATTTCTATTAATAATTGATCAACAGAAGTATCAACATTACAGACTTCTGTGTCGGCACGGTTCGAAACCAAGAAACCAAGTTCCTTCCAATTGGGTCTCCACCACTTCAATAATCCACCAAAGGCAAGCTCATAGCAAAGAGGTAATGAGGTCCTCTCAACAATAAGGAAAGAGCTTGGGGGTTGAACACTGTGTTCAGACTTGAGGGACAAAGGGATGCAGACTCAATATGAAGTAATTTCTCTAGAGTAACTTTTCTCTCAAAGTTGAATTCTTTCTCTCTCTTTTTCCATAGCTCGAAATTGTGCTCTTATAGCCTCCAGAATGCAACTGAAGTGCCAAGTCAGAATGTTTCCAATATATGGAAGGTCAAAGATCAAAGATCATTTGTAGTGACATGGAAACCCGACCTCATTTTGTATTTTCTGACACAAATCCTGATATACACGAGTTGTAGTGGAGCAACAAGTGTATACGCATCTTGCAAAGCAGTTAGGAAGCGTATATGTTGAAAAATATATAATTTTGGCTCTGGATTTATCAAAAAGGGGTTTTATAAGTCTTCATAAGGAAATGGAGAAAGGCACTCTGTGCAAGATAGCAATGGTGAGGCAAATCTTGCTATAACAGATGCCCCCTAATGTGTGAGATCAGAGGAGTATCTGCGATGGTTGAAATACATTATAAGTTACCCAGAAGTGAAGTGGTAGAGAACCAACTGGATGAAATCAATTTCTCATTACATTATGCATTGACTTTGCATACATGGTTGCCAAATATACAATGCAGATCCATGTGGAAAATATACCAACAAGTGTTCATGGCCATGAGTAGGCAAATATAAATGAGGTTACATGCCAATAGCTATCATAGTCACAAACAAGGACCAATGAAACCAGTCTCAAAATCAATCTGAAGATAAATGTATACCATGGAGTACAATCTAATCTCCCATGATCGTTGAAGTCAAATAGTTACTGGTCCAATGAAATGGAAGCAACAACTCAGGAAAGTTGCATCCACAAAGTGATGTCTTCAAATCTTCAATACAATCCGCCAATGGTGCAAGTCTACATCGTGTGAATAAATGAGTTGAGGTCGAACACGATGAGACATCATTTGATTACTGGTCATTGAGGTATACCGTTAATAAACGCGAGGCAACCTACCAATGATGAAAGTAGGTATCAAGGCACCGAGTACATCTCTACAAATGTGAATAAAGGAGATTGTGTCAAACATTTGAGAGATCTATTGATCAGGAGACATTGATGTATTCCCATCTGTCAATGACGAGAGAGCCTGCCACTAATGACTGCAAACCTCAAGGTACTCATAAAAATCTAAGTCTCATATCCAAAATACATGAGTTGAAGTCGATGGAAAGAGACCCACTGAAAGGAGAGCATTAAGGCATCTCTCATCAGTCAGCACGAGGAACAAAGAAGGAGCTTCATGATTTGGTGGAGATCGGACAAAGAACATGTTCACGAACCAACGACCCTATGCGTCTTTCGCGTGTTCCAAATGCAAGTGGTACACAAAAAAGACCCTCTGAATAGTAGCCAGTGATGAAAATTCCTGACAAAGGCAAGGAAACCACCAATAAGGCTAATGGCATCCAAGACACTGCACGAATCCCAAAGTGTGAATAGATGTCTTGTCCTCAAACATAAGGGAAACCACCCATTCAACAACCCATGATGAAATGTCGATTGTTGGGTTCAAGGTGACCTACCAATGATGAAAGTAGGGCCAGGGTGCATCATAATACCAAAGTATCATGTGATTCTAAGACAAACTGAGGGTATGGCAGACATGTGAAGTCAATATTTCAGAGGAGTGGCCGAGACAGGTTGATAGACTTCTTTTGAACAAGAGCATGAGACATACGGTGGACTCGGGCAGCATAGAATTAATGATTTGACAATTAGATGCAAGAGGCATCCATAATGTTCTCTATAGTGGTTGGAAGATTAACCAGTCGGTAGAGAAAATTCTGTAACGAGATCAGCTTCCTAAGGCCATGCTAAACCAATAATTATGATGATGCAAGGACTTAATAACTTTGTGCTATGTTCAAAGGTGACACGACTGTTGCCAATTACAATATAGTACTCCCTTCCCACCCGTATTTTTTTGTTTTTTCATAACAAATGAATGCTATGATAAAATGGAGGGAACTAGTGTCACAAGTAAGCAAAAATAGTTCCAACAGTGGAACGTACCTATGCTCAATGCAAGGAAATGCATGTGGGAAATGGACACTCGGGGTGATGTTCCCTCCAGGGTATAGGGTGTCAAATTGCAAAGGATAAAAACAAGGCTCTGCTTGGTTGAGGATGCAAACTACTTAGGCAACGGTTTATAATGCAAAGTGAGAACCGGCTAAAGGCTCAATACTGCAAGTGAGGGCATGAGATGCAATCACAATTTAACGCTAAAAAATGTCATTTTTTTATATCTTTTAGTCTACTTGATGTGAAAAAAGGGGTAAACTTGTGCCAAATAGACGTCTTTTCAAATCCAATTTACAAGTGTGAAAAATACAAGTTCACTCGGCGATCTTTTCCATTTTTGATAGCGAGTCAGAAAAGAGCTTAACTAAGACTCATGATCTTTCAAATCCAATTTTAACGAGTGTGAAAGGGACAAATCACTCGGCGATCTTTTCAATTTTTAATAACGAGTCAGAAAAGAGCTTAACTAAGACTCGTTTTAGAAATGCTAGGCGGCAAGCCACGGGGGAGGCCAAGGCTCCCGTGCAGACCTTCTGTGGAATGTCGGTATCTTGGGAAGAACCGACACAAGCTCGAGAAGACCCAAAGCTCTCCAAGTCGAGGATGAAAAAGTGTTAACAAAGGGTATCATCTCTGTGTTATATCGGATCATGTCTCTTACTGGAAAAGACATAGGCGGATGCATTGGATACCTCACAATACCATCCCAATCAAAGGGAACCTCGTTAATACTTGGAGGGAGAGAAATCAGGAAGAGTAAAAATCTCTCTTCTTCAGAAGGTGAAGTACTAGAAATTCTAAGGACATGGCATAGAAGGTATAGAGCCAGAATCAAAAGAGGGGGATCGACCAAAAATTGCATTGGCGCGACTACTTCCTTAGACTTGTCACTCTCCAAGAGAAGAGTGGGGTCAACCGAAAATTACATCGATACAACCACTTCCTCAACCATTGGTTGAATAAGACGTGAGACCACAAGGTCAAGAGGTGCATCACCCCAAAAAACAAGAGTGTTGTCGGTTGAAGATTGCATTGAGACAACTGTTGGTTGAACAAGATGCGAGACAAAAAGGTCAAGAGACACATCACCCCTTAACATAGGAGAGGTGTTGTTCGAAGATTGCATCAACACGATCACAAGTTGAACAAGATGTGAGACAACAAGGTCAAAGGATGCATCAACCCCTAAATGAAAAGGGGTGTCAGCCAAAGATTGTATCGACATGACTGTTGTATCAAACAAAGAAGGAACAGACTGTTGTGAAACCATAGATGCCTCAGAACCCTAAGGGCCCTTAGGTGAGCCCCACGCTTCTGGTATCCCAGCAGTAAAAGGACACAAACGAGTAAGGTGACTTCCTTCACAAGTCTTGCAAAGGAATATAGGCTTACGTCTGAGACGTCTAGGCTTCTCAATCATATGAATGCCCCTAGCATGACTTGTAGTGGTTGGTGACATGCTCCCAGCATGACTTGCAGAGGCTAGTAGAAAATCTCCAACATGACTAGCAGAGGTTGGTGATGTAATTCCAGTATGATACACAATGACTAGACTTGTTCCTCCAGCATGACTTGTAGTGGCTGGTTGCAGGTCTTCAACATGACTTGCATGGGTTGTCTACCAATATCCAACATGACCAGCAAAGGTTGGTGATATAATGCTAGTATGACACGTAGTGACTGGACTTTTGGCGGTGGTGAATGGCGACATTTGAGACCAAGGTCAAAGGAAAGATTGGTTTTGAGAAATTGCAGGCAAAGAAGGATCCTGGTTTACACCCTGTCTCTGTCTAGCAGGATAGTATCCTCCTCCATACAGATTCGTAAAGGGTTGTAAGGGCATCGACATTGAGGAATCCACTTGCGAAGAGAAAGCGACATGACAAGGGTTACTCATGTGAGGATATATGTTGCCCCCGGGTGAAGGAACTTCGTGAGGGGGTTTGCCCATACTATTAAAATAACTCCCCTTGGATGAAACATCTTAGGACAGACAGAGGTCTGCCATGGGAAAAGTGTTTGTAGGAACTGACATAGTGGAAGAAGAATAAGTGGACGAAGTGTGATAAGTAGAATGATTGCTTAATTGGGCACTTACTTATCGCATAGTGGATCTATAAGAAGGAATATTCCAACCTCCTACCGTAAGAGGTGTTTGAAGGATATGACTCCCACCAAATGGAGAGGGATAAGAAGGAGGCATCATGCCCCCAAACCCAAAACTTGTATTTGCATAAGAAGGCGAGACAGAGGATGGCGAGTGCGAAGACATATCACACATACCATGAGAAAAATGATTAAAGACCCAAGGCATTGATTGAGTACCATAATTCTTCATACCATTGTAAAAAGAGGACGGATTTTCCCCCATGAACGTCATGGGGGGGGTAGCAGTAAATGAGGGAGCAAAAGGAACTCCACTATCCATGATAACAAAGACTCAACACGAAATCCTATGGTCAGCTAATAGTCAAATGGCCAATATGCATGCAAACGGGCTAAAGTGGTTGAGTGGCCTCCCTCACTAAAGAAGGTATGCCTCATCCAGGAGGGACCTGAGACTCCCTGCTAAAGTTTGGAGGTAATAGAATTAGTTATAAAGGCCCTCGTAGGCTTAACAACCAGTCGGTCAGATCCCCCTGGAGAGGTAATCCTCCATAAAGGTTGTGTGTTGTCTGACCCCTATCTGAATCAGGGTACATGTAGAATAACCCCTGCAAGTAACCTATGAGAAACCTAAGTCAAGCAACTAATCAACCACTTTATAACCGATGCACATGCGAACAGTCGTAAGTCTGGATTACCATATGGGAAGGGTAGCAAATCCTGAAACCTTGAAAGTACCGCCTCTCACAGTGGTATGGATACTAGCAAGATCCCCAAATATGAATAAATCCACAGAAATATCTCTGACACTAGGTGAGTATCCAGGGGTTATCCCTTCAACAAACTTCACACGACCTCGTGCTTAACTCCGGTGTGAGCGGAGCCTCCTGTATTACCAATTATACAATGGATTTCTCAACTCCCTGTCTCAGACACATATGTTGATTTAATTTCCTTGGAGAAGTTTACTCACAAAATCCTATTCCAAGGCACTAAATCCTAGGCTAGTTTATGCACCCTAAACAATAAAATCGTTACTAATCAATTTTAGTTTAAAGCATAAATTTTATTGGCCGTGATTACTCAAAAATGTATGGAAATGAAACTCATGGTGTTATGAATCTGCATAAAAATAAAAATAGATATAATGCAAAGCCTAACTTTAACTTTTTAGTGAATGATATGCTAAATAAAAACAGTGCAATCTTCAATTTTAACTCTGCAACTCAGAAGTAAAATGCGATATTTTGCTAAATGTCCTAAGCTAATGATAAAGGTTCAAAGACAAAAATACCAACCAATGCAAAATGCCTATTTTTTTGTATTTTCAATGTATTTAAAAAGAAAATGCATGGACTGATAAGCGACTTGATATATAACTTCTATTGTGTATAAAATAAATCACTCGAGCATAATACCAAGTAGCTAAGCAAACAACCCAACTACCAAGGACAAATCCAAAATGGAAAACAAAGAGAAAGATGCCGCCCAAAAATTCAACTCCAAAAAGGTTTCCTGTCATCCCATATAATCTCAACAGGTACCACAGAGACCTAAGAAGCCTCAGTGATCCTCAAACCCTACCCAGCAGTCACTAAACCAAGCAAACAAGCAAGGGGGAAGTGGTATACGCTCCTGTTCAAGAGAAAAGGGCGTATATACGCCTCTTGTAGTGGGACAACAAGCGTATACACGCGGCTGTCAGGGAAAAAAAGGTGTATATCTTTTAAAACAAGGCTAGGCAAGGTTAAAAGGATGAAAACTCAGATCCAGAGTGAATAGACTCTGTCCAACTGTGATACGACAAGAAATACAAAGGCAAAAGAGCAATGTAAGAAGGAAAAATACTTCAACCCTTAGAAGGAAGATCTATCCCCAGTATGGTCACCAATTCTGTTACAAGGGAAAAACTCTCTATGGCCAAGGGTAAACCACAACAGAAAGGTATGACTACAGAAATCAACTCAATTCCAACATGTGATATATAAACTAATGTGCAATACTAGGAAGAAGCCTACCTTGATCCAATTGTTTGATGTCATTCCACCATTGAGCACTTTGACCCGAAGATTTACACCTGCAAGAAGTTCTCAACAAACAAGCGATGCAAGTATATAGTGACAGTATATAAAATGAGTTGGCACATTAGATAGCACAATCCATTAATAAACATTACAAATATGCCCATGGATAATAATCATATATTTTCAAGATATCGATAGGACGGGAAAGGAGTATTTCTATTAATAATAGATAAACAGAAGTATCAACATTACAGACTTCCATGTCGGCATGGTTCGAAACCAAGAAACCAAGTTCTTTCCAATTGGGTCTCCACCACTTCAATCCTCCACCAGAGGCAAGATCATAGCAAAGAGGTAATGAGGTCCTCTCAACAATAAGGAAAGAGCTTGGGGGTTGAACACTGTGTTCAGACTTGAGGGACAAAGGGATGCAGACTCAATATGAAGTAGTTTCTCCAGAGTAACTTTTCTCTCAAAGTTGAACTCTTTCTCTCTCTTTTTCCATAGCTCGAAATTGTGCTCTTATAGCCACCAGAATGCAACTGAAGGGTTGAGTCGGAACGTTTCCAGTATATGGAAGGCCAAAGATCAGAGATCATTTTTCGTGACATGGAAACCTGACCTCATTTTGTATTTTCTGGCACAAATCTCGATATACACGAGCTGTAGTGGAGAAGCAAGCGTATACGCATCTTTCAAAGAAGTTAGGAAGCATATATGTGGAAAAATATATAATTTTGGCTCTGGATTTATCAAAAAGGGGGTTGATAAGTCTGCATAGGGAAATGGAAAAAGGCCCTCTGTGCAAGATAGTAATGGTGAGGCAAATCTTGCTATAACATTCATAGAAATAAGACATAACTTTTGAACCAATGGATGGATTTGACGTATTTGAGCACTTTAGACCTTCATGGGAGCTTGATCTCGGAATCTAGAACCTCTGCATCTTCATCTCTTCAAGTTTCGATGGATTTACCAACATCTATGCACCCTAATACATTGCCAGCCCATGTATAACTCAACATGTACGCACCTTGTACACAGACAACCCGCGTATAACTCAGCATGTACGCACTTTGTAAACAGATAGCCCGCATGCACCTCAGAAAATAGGGTTTTTCTATAATTATGAGAATTTCACCATCAACCCTTCGTGCTACCTCAGACATTTGTCACTTCATATGTATCCACAAGTATTTACAAGAATATTTACACAAGAAAATAGATATACAATATGTACAAGTGTGTTTTTTATGAGTGAGATTTGTCTCTTATTTATATCTTCATGTAGCCTTACACTTTCCTTATTTTATGGCTTCTTCATTTTAAAATAATTTCTTTTTGCAAAGCACTTTGACTCTTGGGGGCTTCTATAAGACTCATGAGGGTTCTCCAACTTCATATTGTCATAACTCTCTAACCGTGAGGAGTTATGTGACATTCCACATACCACCGGAAATGACATGACAAGCACTATCCATCTAGGATAGTTTCACTCACAAATTCATTGTCCTTAATCTCATTATTCCTCAAATAATCATGGGTTCTCTCACTCCGCAAAGCATCTTCCCGTGAGGGATTTCACCATAAGGGGACCACTTTGGAGTTCATCAATTTTTACTTCTTATCAACCATGACAAGACAATAATGAGTCATCTTTACATCAAACAATATTGGGTCCATTACCCAAACCTTGTGCTGCAGGGCTTTCTTCAAGGGTTGACATCAATGACAATCAACCTTAATCAACACAATCCCTACTTAAAATATTTCATGACGAAGAGGATGACGACTTGTATAACAAGTTCGTGCATCTCAAATAGAAGGGAAACATAAACTATTATACTCATGAATGAGAGGTTCTAGAAACAAGGGAATGTGGTTTCATGGATGAGCAACTCATCAAAATGTACATATGTGGCCTAATATATTACATTCATAGTGAAATTAAACTATGGAATCCTAAAACACTAGAGGATGCAAGACACGCAACAAGGCTAATAGAACAAAAAAACAAGTTCAATAAACCAACATTCACAAGTCCAGAAAGGTTAAATAAATATTCAGATGATAGAATGAAGAAATACACTACAGACAAACCTAAAAAGTATTTACCACCTCATTTGAGGGAAGGTCAAGCCAGTCATCAAGACTCAAATAAAAAATGGGAAAGCAAATGTCAATATTGTGGAGACAAATGGTCTCCTGGGCACAAATGCAACAATAAAACATTATATTCTTGTAAAGAAGAGAACGAATCAAGCACATCTGAAAGTGATTTAGATAATGAAATTGAAGAGGAAGGTGAGGTCCCCAATACAGAAACCGATGAGGCCATGCCAAAGATATTCTTGGATGCAATAACAAGAATAAAACAACCACAAACGTTAAAACTAAAAGGGCACATAAAAAAATAAAATGTCACCATTCTAGTCAATATAGGGAGCACCCATAATTTTATAGATGTAAATATTGCAAAGAAATTAAAACTATTCGTATATCCAGCCGCAGATATAAGATTAATGGTGGAATATGGTAAAAAAAATATGGCATAGGAAAATTCCACAACATCAAGCTTCAAGTAGCATATTACGAATTGGAATCTGGATTCTACACCGTACCCTTTGGGGGAGTAGATGTCGTCTTGAGAATTCAATGGTTACAAATGCTAGGGACCTATTTTGCAAATCACCAAAAGCAATTTATAAAATTCAAATGGGAAGGAAGAAAATACAAATTATACGGATTCCAGCCGCCTCCCACCCAAATTATATCCTCACAAAAAATGGGAATTTAATTCAAAAAATATCACTATCTTACATGGCACACAGTCATCAGATGGAGTTATTAACAACAAAACTAATCAAATCTCAACATCCATAGATTCAAACATTAATCCAAAAATAAGACAAGGTATTGCAAGACTTACCTATGAAGTTGCCACCTAATAGAAACATAGAACATATAATTGAGGTTAAGAAGATTCAACACCAGTTAATATTAGACCTTATCGATATCCTCACCACAAGACAGAAATAGAAAGGTTAATTCAAGACCTATTGAAATGTGGGGTTATTACGACAAGAAGGAACCCATATGCAGCCCCAATAATATAGGTTTGGAAAAAGGATGGATCTTTCAATCTATGTATAGACTATCAAGGGTTAAGTAAAATAACTATAATTTTTTTTTCCTATACCCTTTGTTATCACTCCAAAAATCACCCCAGACTGTTGTTGGGAAAAACACCCTACGGACTAGCAAACTAGGGTCAGACTTGCATGCAGATTTTGACCGAATAGAAACTACTTTTTTACTTACAACCCAATATTTAAACCCCTTTTTCACAGTAAATGCAAGGAAAAGGACCACCTACCTTATTACCGGTGTTCGATGTAGATCCTCCGTTGTGCTTGACTAATTTCTTGCGTTGCTCCTTCCACAGATGACCTGCACTCAAGACAAACAACAACTATGCATGCATGCTACTTCTATACTCAAGGGTTAGAAATCAAGCATAAATAAATCAAATCATAGACAATTCATGCATTGGGACGGGAAAATTATTCTTTTTATTACTGAAAGTGAATCAACTTACAAAAGCTGAGACTCGCCACCACTCCTTGAACCTGATCCTGGGCTCCTCTTCTTCTGTCCTTCAACTGCTTTGCGTTAAATCTTCTTTGGCATGAGGAAAGGCTAAAGGGTTGGGACAATGGATTACGTAAATGGGCAGAGTTTCTTCGCTATATTTTTTCCTCCTCCAAATGGTACCCCTACCCCTTCTTTTATAGGCTAGAAGGAGCTAGGGTTTTGGACAAACCCTCAGCCATGCATGGCCGGGAGTTTCAGTTAACTGACCCATAGCTTTTTGTTCGATCAGAAACTTTCATTTTTTCGTGCTTTGTTAGGTACATGCAGGTTGTTGTGAGTTAGCCAGCGTGCACACACGTGCAGTAATGGGTTAGGGCGCGTGGGCCTTGACACAAGAGGATTTTCAAAGACTTGTTCAGCAGAGTTTTGGCAAAGAAGGGATATGAATTGGCCTGATGCCAGGTAAGCATGTGTGGTGCAATTTAGGGTTATAACAGATGCCCCCTAATGTGCGAGGTCAGAAGAGCATCTGATGGCCGAAATACATTACCAATCTTTACTGATGTGCCGAACGATTGAGCCCAAGGATTAGGAACTAGGAGGTGTCGTCTGCAAAATAACAAATGTCTCACTGAAGCGGGCATACCCATGCTCGGGATAAAATAGAACCATGGCTACCAATCAAATACACTGTAGATCCATGTCAATTAACTATAAAGAGTAGCCGCGAATAATACATAGCGGAGCTACATCTAGAAATCAGAAAGATATACATATAGAGTATCCATCTTCCAGAAGTTGATTCGGCCTGATGGCTGGACTTCAGAGCTCAAGCAACAACTTCAAAATCTTCTAAAACTCAGGTAGGAGTGTAATATGAGTGTACGAATGCACTACCCAGAGGTCTTTGACGGCTCGTCGGTTATGGACTTGATAATCTTGATGATCAGACTGAAGGCTTCAGTGATTTCGGACAAGGACTTGATTGGACGTTCAGGATGGCCGGGTATGTGGACAAGAGACATATTGCAGAGGGGACGACTCAGGCTTAGTGACAAACTTCCCTTGGACAATAGCACGACAAGTGATAAGACTCCGGCAGCATATATGTTAATCATAAGTCTACGAAGCAGGAGGCAACACAAACTCTCCATATGTTTGGAAGAATAACCAAATGGTGGAGAAAACAACTCTATATAGCGAGAAAAGTTTCCTAAGGTCATACTACATCCCATAGTCTGATGAACAAACGGACAGATGTGCTTTATCCAAGGGCAGCTCATTATGATGCAAATAAAGAAAAATACTTTTCCCATCCTCTTTTTGGGGTATATTTGATTTTTTTGTTCTTTTCGATAATTTTAGAAAAAGAATAAAGGAATATTACGTTACAATGGAGGAACGAGTACTGCAAACATACAAGCTCAAGGGACAAGGACAAGACTGATGTTCTGGTAAAATGATACTCGAAGAAAATCCTCCGGCGGCCAAAGGTGTTAAAACGCAGAAGCAAACTGTCACAAGGCTGGTGGATAAGGTATGCAAATGCGGTTAATAAAACACACAATGGTAACGTCCTTCAATGTAAGTTTAACAAGCCCAGAAAAGGTAAGCTTGGTGGTTTTTCATATTTAGAGAGTCTGAAAAAGCATAAAAGGAGACTCCGTTGGGGTACCTTTTTCGACAATAGTCTAGTCGATTTGAAAAAGGGGTAAACTAGCACCGATTAGACGTCAATTCAAAACCATTTTAACGAGTGTGACAAGGACAAGATCACTCGGCGATTTTTTCACTTTTAAAGAGTCTGAAAAAAGCTTAACTATGGACTCCGTCAGGAATATTCTTCTGGACCAATTTAACGAGTGTGAAAGGATAAGGTCACTCAACGATCTTTTCAATTTTAGGGAGTCTGAAAAGAGCTTAACTATGGACTCTGTGGGGGTTTCTTTTTCATAAATTTAGTCCCTCAGGCCCGAAAAAGGAATAAAATTATACCTGAGAGTACTCTTCTAAAGAATGGGAATTTGATAGAGTATACCTTTGTTCGTACAGTTGATCGTTCGAACCGAAAAAGGGGTAAACTACCGTCGGACAGACGTGACTTCAAATTTCAGTTTAACGAGCGTGAAAGGCCACAAGATCGCTCGACAATCTTTTCATTTTTAGAGGGTCTGAAAAGGGCTTAAAAGGAGACCCGTTATTTTTGGGAGTCCTGAGGGTGAGACAAAGAGCGAAAAAGAATCATGCAAATGAGGCACAAACTCATATTCAGGAAAGACTATACGAACTCTCGAGCCTAGAGTGTTTTTAGAAACGGCATGGACACAATAATGCAACCAGGACCTACCTAGGGCATCCATGTTCTGGTAAGCTCTACTGCCAAGCTGTGACACTTCTAAAGCAAATATGATGGTTCTGTGTCACAACCTGATGGGATCGATCCTATAGCAGAGGAAAAAGACAATGAGGCACAAAAGTCGGGGTGGAAACCTAACCTATATGCTCAAGTTGATTTTCAAATTTTTTTATGGACTGTCAATATTTTCTCAAAACTCAAAAAAAATGTCCCAATACCCGATCAAATTCCTCCCATATAACTCCTGAATCACTCTAAATGGTTTTTGGTATAAAGAAACTGATAAGGGAGGCCAAAAAAGTGACAAAAAGAGGCCAAAAAGTCTATAAATAGAAGTTGGCAGCTCATTATCACCATTATTGATTTGGAAATTGACTCTGGAGCCAAAAGACCCCCTTTGCCAAAAACAGTGATTCCGAGAGCTACAGTGGACGAAACGAACTTCTGCTTGGACCAAGTAAGTACAAACTCCCTTATCTAGCTATTCAATACTTCAATTTCATTGTTTAGTTTATTTTTTGGGTGGGCATCGACCTTAAAAAGGTCGGCCCTAGGTACACGCGGTTTGTCTCTGGACAGGCCACGTGTAAATTCGAGCAGAGTAAAGTCTGCCTGCATGTACACGCGACTGTCACCTCTACAGCCCGCGTGTACCCCCCTTTTATGATGAAAAAGAAAACTAAAAGGAAGTACCGACCCTCCTTTACCTTGTTGTGTTGGCAGGATGTATGTCTAGTGGAGGGAAAGGGAGCATGAGGCAATCAGTGAGTTGGTTGCAGCAGATCCTAATGTCATGGCCGTGTTAATGCAATGCGGTTTACTCAAATTCTTTCTATGTCCATTTATGCGGGCACAACCAAGGCTACTGAATGCCTTGATTGACTACTGGCACCCTGATGCAGAGGCATTTATGCTAGAGGGGCAATCACTAGTGCCCACCATCGAGGATATCTACTTTCTGACTGGCCTCTCAAGGGGAGGGGAACCAGTCAACTTTCGGACGTTTCCTGCGGGGCCGAGCAAGATCTCGAAACTGATAGCTGAGCATTGTGAGGCTGGGACTGACTATGTGGGCTCCTAGGTACCTATTAGCAAGATTACTAATTTAGCGCTGTAGACTATATTGTTACTGATTGGGCATATTACCAGCTCAGCAGCCTTGCATCAGGTGTCGCGCGCACAGATGAACTGTGTCATCCAGTGCATGAATGCACAAATTTTTGACTGGAGTACCACACTGCTCAAGTGCATGAAGAGGCAATTGACAGATTGTCAACAGCGGACACAGAGGAACTTCAGGTTCGGGACCATCTTGTGTTCATTCTTTTTTGAGAGAGTTATGAGTTTTATTCCTTGGGTTGTAGTACGAGGACATCAGGCCTCTTTCCCTGCAGTGTGTAGATGGTCAGTCTTACTGCCACGACAAGGTGGTGGAAGGACCATTGAGTCCTTCGACGATGATTTCTTTGCTTGGCTATCATGAAAGATCCCTGTGATTGAGGACTACCCATATGCAGGGATAAATTTCTCTAGAGATCCTGAGATACCCATGCCTCTTGGTGAGGAGCGAGGGGAGATGGGTAAGTCTCCACCCTTGTAGTTTTTTTTTTTGCATATGTAATTTTTATGTCTTTTTGTTATATATATCATTTTTTTGTATGCCAGAGTATTTGACGGATAAAAGTTTGTTGCATGCAGATGTGGGACTCGTGCGACCTGCCGATTATGCACGGAACAGGCATCGTCCATGGCCAGAAGTCGTGGCTTCCACCGTTGGGGGAGCAGCAGTAGCAGGGAACCTCCCAGCCCCGATGGCAGAGATAGAGGACCTGCCACCATCCATGCAGCCTCATGTAGTGGGGGCACCTCGGACATGGGTCCGATTGTTTAGGAGTTTAGCCCGTGTTGTGGATGATTATAACAGGGCCCATAGGCCCTGAATCTACTTATACTTTTTATGTGCCCCGAGCACCTACTTGTATATATTTTTTGAGGGCATAAGCCCGGTGACTCGTTACTATTCCCATTTTTGAGGTGCTTGCGTCCATCTATGTACTCTGGTTATTTTATGATGTTTATATATGGTTTTTATCTTTTTTTGTCTTATGGATTTTGTGTGCAAAAATTTATTTACATGTTTATGTCCATGTTCTTTCATATGTGGGCAAGATGCCAATCTAAAATTTGATTAGCTAGAGTATCTGTAATTTGGTTTAAACTCCTAGGAACATGAAAATATGTAATATAATCAAAGTTTCGTTCTAAGAGACGTACCCTAAGGAATCGTCGGTGTAAAGTTGGATCATGAACCTGGTATACTCTGTTTAGCTGCGACACAACCAGTTGAGCATCGAGATAGACCCGGAGATGAGAGATACCCAATGAAAAGGCATCACAAAGCAACTCAATAACTGCACTATACTCGACGACATTATTTGTGGTGTCACCTAAGCATATACCTCCGGAAGATAATAACTGGCCTTGAGGTGTAAAGATTACCCAAGCTGCGGAGGCAAGCCTCCGCGTGTGTCGACTAGCACTGTCTGCATACCCAACGAACACCTCAGAATCACTTGACATCTGCCATATTGACGAAAGATAACATCAATGACACGTCCATAACACTTAAAAGAAACTTAAAAAGTAATAGTACAAAGACTATACATATGTTACAGAAAGTTATCCACAGTGAATTGTCTATGAGTAATACTTCTTGAGGTAGAGCCCATTTCTAGGCTCCGCCAAAGCATTCCCTTCAAAATCAACCAGACGATAAGCGCCCTTTTTTAATACCTCTTTTATAATGAAGGGTTCGAACCACGTGGGTTTAAACTTTCCTGCCCCCAGGGGGTCCTTGTCTTGGTCATAGACCAGGACAAGGTCGCCTTCAGAGAAAATATAAGGATGAACGGACCTATCATATTGACACTTGACCTTATGTTTGTGAGCCTCATTGGCCAGGGCCGCATCGCAACGCTGCTCATCGAGCTGCTCAAGGTGTACTAACTGTTCTTCAAGTGGAGAAGTGTCTGGAAATAACTGTACTGCCAATTTCAGAGATGGGATCTGACATTCGAAGGGCAAGACTGCCTCCAGCCCATAAACGAGTTGAAAAGGTGAGAAACCAATTGCAGTCTTAACAGATGTTCGGTAAGCCCATAATGCCGAGTATAACATCAAATGCCAATTTGACTTGGCTGAGTTGATAGTTCGTTGTAGAATAGTCTTAAGAGTTTTGTTTACAGCTTCTACCTGCCCATTGGCTTGGGGGTAGTAAGGTGATGAATGCTCCTGCCGTAACCCAAGATTTGATGTTAATTCGGTCATCATTTGGTTCTGAAAGTGACTACCATGGTCAGTGAAAATCTCTCTCGGGACATCAAACCTTGCTATGATTTGGTTGAATAAGAAGAGAGCTATAGTCTCTCCATCATCTTTAAACGTTGGCATAGCTTCGACCCACTTAGTGAAGTAGTCGACAGCTACGATGATATAGCGGTGCCCCCTTGCTGATGGGGGGTTGCATGTAGTGTAATCAATCCCCCACTTAGTGAAGGGACCAACTGTGATGACAGGAAACATAGGAGAGGGATGTGCCCTCATCTTCCAAGAGAAGATTTGGCACGAATGGCACTTCTTGACCGATTCGATACAATCTTTGACAAGTGTCAGCCAGAAGTAACCTGCTCGTAGAATATTTTGGGTTGTTGCCAACCCAGATAAATGACCACCACAAGCTCCAGTATGGCAATCGTTGAGCACTATGATGGCCTCCTCATGAGTGAGACATCGATGCAAGATGCAGTCTACACCTCTCCGATACAACGTATCATTGAGTATGAGATAATTCTTAGCCTGATGGCATATCCACCGACGCTCGTCACGAGAAGCAGAGGTGGGGAACTTCAAAGTCTGGAGATAGATAAGTATATCTCCGTACCATGGGTCTGAAGATGCAATCAAAAACATATCCCCCCGGATAGCCAATTCCTCAGGCACAACATCACCTGACTCAACCGGAAGTTCTAAAATAAGCTCTGCGAAGACCAATGACTTCTTGGACTTTGTTGAAACGAATTCTAAGTCAAATTCTTGGAGGATGACTATCCATCTACTGATATTTCCACCTATAACTTGTCGTGTCAACATGTACTGGAATGGATTCACGACAGCAATGAAGGTGGTCTTGCGAAATAGAACATAGTGACGGAACCGTTGAACATCATGAACCGTTGCCAATGCAAGTTTTTCGATATGAGAATAATTGAGTTCCGGTCTTACGAGGCCTCAGCTTAGGTAATAGATCACGTATTCTGAGAACGAATCATCTTCCTAAACTAAAACCATGCCAATAGTTGACTCTGCGGCAGCCAGATATAATAAGAAATCTTTTTTGTAGTTAGGTGGTCGTAGTAGAGGTGCAGTTGTGAGGGCGTGTTTTAATGCGTTGAAAGAGCATTAAGTGGCTTTGTCCCAAAAAAAAGGAACGTCTTTCTTTAGTAAACGCATAAAGCCCTTGGTGATTTCGGCATAGTTAGTGATGAAGCGTCGTAAGAAGTTCACCTTGCCTTATAGACTCTGAAGTTCTAGGATTGTGTGTGGGGGGGGCAACTGGATTATTGCCTCCACCTTAAGAGGATCGACCATGATCCCTGTGGTTGATACAATGAAACCTAACTAACGTCCTGACGTTACGCAGACGCTGCACTTGTTTGGATTCAAGTGAATCCTAAAGTAGTGACAACGCTCGAAGATTAGTCTAAGGTGTGTGGGATGATCCATGCGCTTGCGAGAGCGTGATGCTAAATCATCTAGATAGGCCTCGACTATATGCTTGAGGTCATGAAAAGAAAAAGACATGGCCCGCTGGAATGTGGCTCCAGCATTTTTAAGGCCAAAAGGCATATTACGATATGTGAATCTACCCCACGAACAAATGAATGCCATCTTATGTTGGTCTTTAGGTTTGATTTGGATTTGATTATATCCCGAAAAACCATCCATGAACGAAAAGGCTTCACAACCGGCACATTCATCAATGATCTGGTCAATGAATGGTGTTGGAAAATTATCTTTGGGACATGCCTTGTTCAAATCACAAAAATCAGTACATACACGAATCGTGCCTTGTTTTTTATTGACCGGCATGGGGTTTGACACCCATTGAGTCAAATGGATAGGATAAATAAAACCTTCCTTTAGCAATTTCTCAACCTCAATCTTGATGGCTGTTGCGTTCTTAGGATTGACTGGACAAAGTTTTTTTCGAACAGGCTTGGCATCAGGATACGTTGTGATTTCATGTTCAACTATTTTCGGATCGATACCTGGCATTTCCTCATAAGACCAAGCAAAAACGTCGCATAATTCTTTGAAAAGATCCGTGTAAGTTTGAATCTCTTCGAGGGAGCAATCCGCTCCGACAAAGACATTCTCCACGACACCAGGGTTTCAGGAGATGTTGATAGGTATAGTTTCAGCGATAGTCACCATATTGCCCTCAGCATAAATTTCCTGTGTAGCTAAGAGATTAATAGGACATGGCTGATCTCCTGTCATGGTAACGGTAAATTCTCCTGCTTCGATTCGGCTAAACTCTGGGAGAAAATATGATCTATGATGAAGATCTTCCCAAGGTTTATCTAGACTAGTCATTGCTTCGATTACTGCTTCGTCAGAAGGCAAGACCAAGTCTAACGAATCGATGTTAGCGAGAGAACCCTGAGTCCAAATAGGCTCTAGAAGTGGATCTAACTCTTGTGCAGGAGTAAGATCAGGGTTAGCTGAAGCTTGCTGGACTAAAGAGTACACTGCCTCAGCGGCCGACAAGGGCATGGACATGCCGGGGTGCCCTGTCTCATCCATCGTGGCTGATGGGGAAGGAAGAATCCAAGGATCCTCAAAGTAAGTCGTGCAGAACGACGAAACTTGAAAAATCTCAACCTTATGGTGATTAGATATAAATTTGACATCGTCATGAGGAGGTGGGTAATCAAAGGTACCCATCAAGGATGGGCACAAACCAACTCCTTCGTTAACGACACCTGGTTGAGGATTATCAATCATGGGGACCGTGGATGCCCCCAAAGCTGGGTCAGGTCTGGAGAAAGACAGTTGATCAATGGTCACTATTCGGCCCTCATGTGGAAACAACAAGACTCGGAAAACTGTAGCAACCATAGCTTGCATAGCATAATTCCAACTCTGTCCTAACAAGAGGTTATAGTCGAGGGGAGCATCGCCTACCTCTACTTCAACACACACGGTTTTCCCTCCTAACTGCACAGGGAAAGAAGGAACGATGCCATGTGGTCGGAAAGAACGACCGTCGAAAGCAATGAGGAGATTAGGTGAAGCAGACAAAGCGAGTTATCCAATGGCCTTCCAAAATGCTAATGACATAATGCATGTCGAGGTGCCCTCGTCGACCACCATGCGGAAGATATTCCATGTAAAAATTTTCATGGGATGAGCCACTACTATCTGAAACGCTACGTGGTAAGGCAGACAAGGTTTTAAGTCAGTAGTATCTAACATGATGGTACCCGGATTACAAGTCTCAGTAGAGCCCAAAGCGGTTAACAAGGACTTCCTCTGAGCAGGGCAGCTTTGGAGGACCTCCAAAGCAAACATCACACAAGGGGTTTGTGATAAATCTTCCACCACAGAGTAATTCTGGGCAGCCCTTGCATTCAGGTTGTGAGAAGCTTTTTTAAATGCACCCTTTGGAATGCGTGTCATTGTTTCTCCCAACATCTTCTCAATCTATAGAGGAAGAGATGGGAGATCAGCTTCTTTACCCTTCTCAGAAGCGCTTGGTTTACTATAGTCGTGTGCTCTAGTTGATATGAAAGGATCACCCCTAACCATATATATGTTCGTGGATGAGGGATTTTTTAGAGGCGGGTTGGTTTCTTGGCTGCCCCCTTCTATGCTTGTAGAGGCTTGAGTTAAATTTTGCCCATGTTGAAAGGGATTAGTCAAAATTGCCTGTTGTTGTTGTGTGACAAAATTTTGGGCCTCTGCAAGTCGAGGACAAAGATGGGTCGGGTGGTCTTCCATGCACAAGTTGCACGAATACCTCGCCTTCCGTTTTTCCATGTTGTCCCCGCCAGAATTATCAGTGGGTTTTTTATCCCCCTTACCCTTCTTTTGTTGTTTTTTCTTCCCTTTAGGCTGTTGGGTGGCCTTTGGGTTAGTCGACTGCACGGAGTGTACTTCCGACGTTTGGGTAGGGGGAGTATCCAAAGCAGTAGTTTGTCTCTCCGCTGTGTGTTGTATGGATAACTGTTGCAACTGTTTTTTCAATTGCTCAGTGGGCTTGGTTTGTGCTGAACCAACAATACCATTGGCATGTGGTCCAACTCTCTATCTAGCTTTATCCAGTATCGAACGTGGCTCATCTGGAAATATGGTGTATAATAAACCAGACTGAGAATAGATGAGCTCAAACTGTTGATCCCTCATGATGGAATCTTCTTCAGAGAAAAATCTGGATGTCGCGACGTCCATGGATAACTGTGGGACCAAAGACTTAAGGAACCACTCAAGAAGGAATGCTGGTGGGACTGGTACTTTGATTAGACTCTTCCGGTGTCTCCACTCTCATATGTGATTAGAGATATGGTCCGCTATTGTCTGTTTGAAATTGGTGAGCAGCTCTATGCCAGCGTCGTATCTCACAGGTAACTGGAAATGGTTAAGGAAGTCCATCGCCAGTTCACCAAAAGAAGAGTATCTTGAGCGATCGAGCTCGATGTACCATTTCACGGCACTCCTGATAAGAGTACGTTGAAACAATCGCAACTGTACGGTGTCATCTTTCAATGAGTTAGATGAACACCAAAGATGAAAGGTAGTCACATGATCACCTGGATCTTCATTAGTCTTGGCCTCAAACTTTGGAATGTTCGAAGGAAACTTCGTTGGCATAGGAGGCCAACGTGGATCGTGAAAAATAGGATCATTTAACAACCATGTCAAATCTGGCAAGTGTAAAGTTGCCAGGAATGGTAGTTTGGGTTGTTGCTGATAACCTGGGAAAAGGGGTCCTGGAGTTTGACTGGCACCAAGTTGCCAGGAAAAGTTTGGCTGCTAGCTCGGATTCTGGTAAAAACCATGGCCCGGACCAGCGTAAGGATTTTGCATCTGTGGCGACATCATCGGCTGATTTCCCATAAAGGACATAGAGTGTTGGGCATGCATCGTGTTCAAAGGACTTTGGGAAGGATTACCCCATGCCGGTCCTGATGGGAGAGGCATAGTAGTCTGTCTAGGGTTCCATTGACTGTGGAAAGAATTACCCCAGAATGACATTCTAGAGGAGGGAACGGATCCTTGTCCTGAGTTCCAAGGTCCTACTATGTGTGCCCCCTGTGCAGGAATAGTACCCTGCGCAGGAGTAGATTGTCCAAAAATGGGGTTGCCCCCAGACGGAAAAGAAGCTGATGAGAATGTGTTGTTACCAAACGTTTTGTTCCAAGAAAATGGTGTCGAACCTACTGGCATACTTTGCGCAGGTGTTCCTTGACTCCCTGCTCCAAATAAACTAGTGTGTGTAGGCTGCCCGACGGACTGCTGATGCGAAGCACTAAGCAAAGGGGACGAAGGAGGAATATGACCTCCTGCGTAAGGAAAAGAATTAAAAGGGATAGGATTTCCCCCAAGGTGACCTTGCAGAGGAGCATTAGAGCTCCCTGCCCCCAGATCCAAAGTCTGTAAAGTGGAGTAGGTTAGTGCAGGACTTGTACCCGAACTAGGCATATCGTATGAAAACGGAGGGCCTGTTGCACTAGGTGTGAAGGGGGTTGTGGCCACCGCCATAGACGGGTTCGGTCCACTATGTGACGTAGTTTCGGCCGAGACCATGGTGGCTTGGACCGACGATGGTAGGTTAGGAGATGACTCTCTTGTGGTAGCAACTGTGGTGGGAATTGAAGAATTCTCAGTAGAAGTAACAACATTTGTTTCCATAGTTGTGTGAGGCACTGTCTGGCGTTCGTGAAATTGGATTGGTACAATAAACGGTGCCAAGATATCAGTGGTTGGGGTTTCAACCGAGCCAAGAGTGGCGGTTGATTCCTCTGGAGGTTGTTTGGGCACAAAGGTTTGTAACCCGGTCGCTTCAAAATATCCTTGTTGGTCTAGCTTTCACCTTAATGGTGGCGGGGGTGGCTCCAGTGTAACCGGCGGAAGGCCAAGAAGCCTTCGTGATCAGCGGAGCTCAGGATCCCCACTGTGTGAGAAGATCCAAGACACACTAAGGTATTCTAAATGTTCAAAAGTAACACACACTAAAAAGAAGCCCCTAAGAGATAAGACAAGCAATCACTAAACTATTTGGAACAACAGTTACAACAACCAACACTAGAGCAACTTACCGGTGCAAGTGCAACTCGAACACGGAAGCACCCTCTAGGTATACTCTGCAAAGTGTGGCCTGATGTCTGTCCTAGGTACCATGGTATACCCCCGCAGTCACCTGTGTATGTCCCTAAAAAGATTGGCAACTAGGTTGCCAGCACGCGAACAGTCACCAGGCGGGTACAGTCGAAAGTCGGGTAGACCACAATGAGCAGGGTATCAAGCCCGAAAC
>ML823132.1:36781-70358 GCA_009831015.1 Picea engelmannii
ATGAATTTAATTCTTCAAGACATATAAGAAAAATCATTCTGTGGTTTTCTCTCAATTTGGGTTTCCATGTAAAACACTGGTGTACTGTGTATGTGTGTTATTGTTTATTTCATATTGCTCATTATTGGATAATAATTCTACATTGATATAACATTTGAAGAAAAAGGATTATAATTACAATATTATTGATTCACCCCCCCTCTGAGTAATCCAACAGTAGTATGGGCCCAGAGTGACGTGGCGGCCTGATGTTATATGATGTTGCAACTATTGAAGGATGAGCGCCACGTGTCTGAACTGATGAGTGCCAAGTGTCTTCAACACTTTGACACTTAGGGCTTCAGGAGTTTTGGATTGTGAAGCTTGGAAATATCTCGAAGTAATTTTCTCCCGGTTGACGTGGAAGTCTCTCGTCACTTCGGCACTTCAGGATTTGGGACTTCGGGAGTTCAGGAGTTCAAGATGTAAAGCATGGAAATCTCCCGAAGTAAATTTCTATCGATTGACGTGGCAGTCTCTCGTCACTTCGAGCTTCAGAACTTCGGGAGTTTGGGCTATAAAGCATGGAAATATCCTGAAGTGAATTTCTCTCGGTTGACGTGGGAGTCTCTCATCACTTTTAGACTCCAATACTTTTGTCTAGTCATTAATCCTTTCGCGACTTTGAAACTCCAAATGCATGAGAGTCGCTAATCTAAACTGTACATGGGATCTCCACCGTACAAAATTGAACCTGTCTATTTGCTTGTATCTCAAGCCCAAAATGGACTGCTCTAAATGTTGTGTTTGGATGTTTCTTGTACAAACAAAGGACTTGGTCAACCTTCTTTGAACGAAAATTTTGGTAGTGCCACTTTCTAGAACTAGAGTTCACAACGCCTTTGAGTTACTTTTTTTGTTGCAGATGTGTGTGCTAACATCAGGCTCCAACTAGGATGGCGGCCTCCCTGTGATGATTCAAAGAACCTTAGTAGTTCCTGTCACCTTATCCATTGGGATATGGAGTCCTCTATGTAACCAACCTTTAAACACTGCCAACAACTACCAGTTATTCAAGAAAACTGAAAGACCCGCTATAAACTAAGGAAAGCAAGGCTCGAAAAGAAAGCTTATTACCTATTGCAAACTTGAAGGAAATAAAATGCTCGGGAATCAAGATTGTTTCCTACACTACCCTACCTCTAACCAAATATGCAATTTGGTCAATTAAAAGTATATTTCCACAGTAGCCACTCAAGTAATTTCAAGACTGAGATAATCTTGTCTCTATCACTGATCAATAGATAAAAACATAAATATACTAACAATGATATAGAATCCTTCAGAAAACCATACTCACCAGTGAATGCTAGTGAAATGAAATCTGAAATTTTCAGAAAATCTGAAAAACTTGACTCCAACAAGGCTGCAAATGAATCTTTGAAACCTAGATCAGAAACATGTTGATCCTCGGGGAAAAAATGCTCATCCATGAATGCCTCTTTGCTTGAAAACTGATAACCTTCTTTCTCTTTGTTATAACCCTAAATTTCACCACACATGCTTACCTGGCATCAGGCCATCTCATATCCCTTCTTTGCCAAAGCACTACTGAACAACTCTTTGAAAATCCTCTTTTATAAAGGCCCACGCGCCCTACTCCATTACTGCATGCGTGTACACGCTGGCTGACCCAAAACAGCCCATGTGGACCGACAAAATCATGAAAAAAGGAAAGTTGTCGACAGAACACAAAAGCTATGGGTGAGTTAACTAAAACTCGTGGCCATGCATGGCCGAGGGTTCATCCAAATACCTAGCTCCTTCTAGCCTATAAAATTAGGGGTAGGGGTCCCATTTGGAAGAGGAAAAATATAGCAAAGAAACTCTGCCCATTTTCATATTCCCATTGTCCCAACCCTTTATCCTTTCCTGATGCCAAAGGAGATACAAAGCAAAGCAGTTGGAGGACAGTAGAAGAGGATCCCAGGATCACGTTCGCGGAGCGGTGGCCGGTCTCAACTTTTGTGAGTTGACTCATTCAAAGTAATAAAGAAAATGCTTTTCCCATCCCAATTCATGAACTTGTTATAGTTTGATTAGTATATGTTTGGATTTTTAACCCGTTAGTATATAAGTAGAATGCATGCGTAGTTGTTGCTTGTCTTGTATGCAGGTCAGCTTTGGAAGGAGTATTGTGAAAAAGTAATCAAGTACAATGGAGGATCGAAATCAAACGTCGGGAATGAGGTAGGTTGATCCTTCCTTTCATTTACTAAGAAAAGGGGATTTAAATCTAGGGATGATCGTAGAAAGTAGTTTTTCTTTGGTCATATCTTCATGCAAAGTCTGAACTCTATTTGCTAGTCCGTAGGGATATTTCCCTCACAACAGAATTGGTGACTCCACTGGGGACACTCTCTAGGGTTCCGGGAATTTTATTTAGTTTTTGGGTGGTTTTAAAGACTAGTTTTTCTTGCCTGTTTTTTCTTTTAGTTTCTGTAAGGTCTGAGCTAGCAGGGAGTCTGGTTTTCCATACCATTTTTCCCTGTCTTTTGCTTGACTGTGTTTGTTGGGACCCACAGAGGTACACGTGGCCTACATAAAGTATTCACACGTGTACCCACACCCTACTCTCTTACAGCCCGCGTGTGAACGCTAACTGAAGAAGTAGTTGTAGCGTGTAGAGTTCAGAGAACTTTTGGGGCAGTCATCCTCTTCCCTGTCAGAATCACACATTCTCAGGGGGTTTTCTGGAATTCTGTCTGAGTCTTGGTTGTTTACAGTCCTATCTTAGATTGTTTTTGCTTTATCATTTTTCCTTACATTATTTGTTTTTCTGTTAAAAAGAGTGTCCAAGCCTTCAAGGGATCCTGGTTATCAATATCAGTGGTCTCTTCCTGGTTTGGTATGCAAGTTTTCATTTTTTCTCAGAGTTTAGATATACATGCGGCCTGTACAGGGTTAGCCCGCATGTACACGCCCTCTGTCTCTATCCAGCGCGCGGTCGCACATGTGCGGTTAGAGTAACAGTCGCGTGCTTGTACATGATACTTGTTGTTGAGGGTAAGGAAGTCATCCTTTCCCTTGATAAGAATTATTCCTCTCAGGTGTTTGAATCTCTGTCTGAGCAGTTAGTAGCTTAGGATTAATCTTACCCTTAGCTTTTTTTTTCTCATTTAAAAAGTTGTCATAAACATAGAAGAATTTTTAAGGTTTTTAGACAAGTGTGAGAGTCATTTTTTTTTAAATTGCTAGTGTGTGATTTTTGACCTAATTCTTTGCGATCTGTGATTAGGCCAGAATTGATTTTCTTGGTTTTTGCTTGTTGGTATTTTTCCTTTTTGCTTTATCAAGCATTTAAATAAAATAAAATAAATCTCTTTTCATTTTCTTATTTGATTGAAGAGTGTGTTTCTGCATTATTATCCAGGGAGAAGTCATTTTTTTTTCATAAGTTTTTGCGGATTACTTAGATCATAAGTAGTTTGTAATAAGGTGAAATTTCTTTTGAGTTTGTTGTCCAAAATCTTAGAAAATTAAAAATATTTTGAAAAGTTGTTGAAATTTTGCATTAAGTAAAAGTTTTGTTTCCAGCTTTTTTATTCATTTTTTTCTTTCGTCTTTTACACCTCATCAGTTTCACTTTCATACCCCTTGACATAAGAAAAATCCATAAAAGTAACGCTAAATTTAAAATCTACTAGAATTTTATGTTTGTAGGGTTCACCAACTAGTTCAGGATTAGGGCCTTGGATTAGGTTGGAGAGGAAACTCTTCAAGGCCATTTCAAATCAAACATTGGAGTCTGAGTTAGGGAGTGTCTAAGTCCAGTGTCGTGAAAGTTATCCGGGACCCCCCTCTAACACAGGGGATAAACACGAGGTCACGTGTGGAAAGGTAGCGGAGATAACCCCTCCAAAGCTGGACCAATCGTAGTGGAGAACACATATAGAGGACTTGTCTTGGGATTTTGTTGTTTGCATTTGCCACGAGGATTCATGGGTTTTGAATCCGTTCTAGGTCCTCAATTGTCTTCCGGACCATTTTCTCTTGATAACCTTGAAAGGTTTCGGGCTCTATACCCTTCTCATTGTGGTCTACCCAACTTTCAACTGTACCCGCTTGGTGACTGTTCCCGCGCTGGCAACCTAGTTGCCAATCTTGTTTAGGGACAAACACAGGTGACTGCGGGGGTATACCGCGGTACCTAGGACAGACATCGGGCCACGCTTTGCAGAGTATACCTGGAGGGTGCTTCCGTGTTCGAGTTTTACTTGCACCGGTAAGTTGCTCTAGTGTTGGTTGTTGTAATTGTTCTTCCAATTAATTTAGTGTTTGTCTGTCTTATCTTCTAGGGTCTTTTTTAGTGTGTGTTACTTTTGAACGTTTAGACTACCTTAGAGTGTCTTGGATCTTCTCACACAGTGGAGGATCCCGAGCTCCACCAGTCACGAAGGCTTCTTGGCCTGCCTCCGGTTACACTGGAGCCACCCCCACCACCATTAAGGCGAAAGCTAGACCAACAAGGGTCTTTTCAAGCGATCGGGTTACAAGCCATTGTGCCCAACCAACCCCCGGAGGAATTGACCATTTTGGACCTTGAAACAACCGCTCTTGGCCCGATTGAAACCCCAACCACTGATTTCTTGGCACCTTTCATCGTACCAATTCAATTTTACGAGCGCCAAACAGTGTTGCACACGGAAATGGAAACAAATGTTGTTACACCTTCTGGGAATTCTTCAATTCCCACCACGGTTGTCACCACAGGAGATTTTTCACCTCCTAACCCACCATCTTCGGTCCGAGCCACCATGGTCTCGATTGCAACTACTTCGCACAGTAGTCTGATCTCGTCTTTAGGGGCGGCCACAACCCCTTTCACACCAAGTGCGACAGGCCCTCCATTCTTATATGGGATGCCTAGTTCGGGTACAAGTCCTGTACTTTCTTACTCCACTTTACAGACTTTAGGTCTGGGGGAAGGGAGATCTAGCGCTCCTCTGCAAGGTCACATGGGGGGCACTCCTGCTCCTTTCAACGCTTTCCCTTACGAAGGAGGTCATATCCCTCCTTCATCCCCTTCACTCGGTGGCTCGCATCAGCAATCCGTCAGGCAACCTACACACAATAGTTTATTTGGAGCAGGGAGTCATGGACCACCTTCGCATAGTATGCCGGTAGGTTTGACACCATTTTCTTTGAACGGAACGTTTGGTAAAAACAACTTCTCATCAACTACTTTCCCGACTGGGGGCAACCCCATTTTTGGACAATCTACTCCTATGCAGGGTACTATTCCTGCACAGGGGGCAAACCTAGCAGGACCTTGGAATTCCATCTTTGGTGCTCATCTAACTCATTGAAAGATGACTCTGTACAGTTGTGATTGTTTCAACGTACTCTCATTGGGAGTGTCGCGAAATGGTACATTGAGCTCGATCGCTCAAGATACTCTTCTTTTGGTGAACTGGCGATGGATTTTCTGAACCATTTCCAATTACCTGTGATATACGACGTTGGCATAGAGCTTCTCGCCAATTTTGAATAGACAATGGCAGAAAATATCTCTGATCACATCCAAGAATGGAGACACCAGAAGAGTTTAATCAAGGTACCAGTCCCACCAGCATTCCTGCTTGAATGGTTCCTTAAGTCTTTGGTCCCGCAGTTATCCAAAGACATTCCGACATCAGGAGTTTTCTCCGAAGAAGACGCCATCATGAGGGCTCAACAGTTTGAGCTCATCTATTCTTAGTCTGGTTTATTATACAACATCTTGCCAGATGCTCCACGTTCAATACTAGATAAAACTAGATAGAGAGTTGGACCACATGCCGATGGTATTGTTGGTTCAGCACAAACAAATCCCGCTGAGAAATTGATGAAGCAGTTGCAGTAGTTATCTATACAACACACAGCGGCCAGCCAAACTACTGCTTTGGTTGCTCCCCCTACAAAAATGTCGGAAGTACACACAGTGTAGTCGACTAACCTAAAGGCCACCCAGAAGCCTGCAGGGAAGAAAAAACAATGAAAGAAGGGTAAGGGGGATAAAAAACCCAACGATAATGCTGGTGGGGACAAAACTGAAAAACGGAAAGTGAGGTATCCATGCAACTTGTGTGTGGAATACCACCTGGCCCATCTATGTCCTTGACTTGCAGAGGCCCAAAAATTTGTCACGCAACAATAGCAGGTAGTGTTGACTAATCCATTTCAACATGGGAAAAATCTAACTCAAGCAAAGCATGGAAGGGGACATCCAAGAACCCTGCCCGCCTCCGAACAACCCCGCATCCATGAACGTATATATGGTCAGGGGTGATGCTTTTATATCGACTAGAGCACACAACTATAGTAAACCAAGCACTTATGAGAAGGGTAAAGAAGCTGACCTCCCATATCTTCCTCTACAGATTGAGAAGACATTGGGAGAAACAATGACACGCATTCCAAAAGGTGCATTTAAAAAATCTTCTCATAACCCAAACGCAAGGGCCACCCAGAACTACTCTGTGGTGGAGGATTTATCACAAACCCCTTGTGCGATGTCTTCTTTGGAGGTCCTCCAAAGATACCCTTCTCAGAGAAAAGCCTTGTTAACTGCTTTAGGGTCTACCGAGACTTGTAATCCAGGTACCATCATGTTGGATACAACCGACTTAAAACCTTGTCTTCCTTACCATGTAGCGTTTCAGATAGTAGTGGCTTATCCCACGCAAAATTTTACTTGGAATATCTTCCGCACAGTGGTTGATGAGGGTGCCTCGACATGCGTTATGTCATTGGCATGTTGGAAGGCCATTAGCCAGCCTATTTTGTCTCCATCACCTACTCTCCTCACTGCTTTCGACGATAATTCGTTCCGACCACATGGCATCGTTCCTTCTTTCCCCATGCAGTTAGGAGGGAAGACCGTGTGTGTCGAAGTAGAGGTAGTCGATGCTCCCCTTGACTGTAACCTCTTGTTAGGACAGAGTTGGACTTATGCTATGCAAGTTGTGGTTGCTACAATTTTCTGGGTCTTGTTGTTTCCACATGAGGGACGGATAGTGACCATCGATCAATTGTCTTTCTCTAGACTTGACCCATCGTTGGGGGCATCCATGGTATCGATGACTGATAATCCTCAATCAAGTGTCATCAATGTAGGAGTTGGTTTGTGCCCACCCTTTATAGGTACCTTCAATTACCCACCCACTCACGGCGATATCAAATTTATATCCAATCACCATAAGGTTGAGATTTTTCAAGTTTTGTCATTCCGTACGACTTATTTCGAGGATCCATGGATACTTCCTCCCCCATCAGCCACGATGGATGAGACAGGGCACCCTGGCATGTCCATGCCCTTGTCTGTCACTGAGGTAGCATACTCTTTAGTCCAGCATGCTTCAGCTAACCCTGATCCGACTCCTGTACAAGAGTTAGATCCACTTCTAGAGCCTATTTGGGCTCAGGGTTCTCTTGCTAACATCGATTCGTTAGAATTAGTCTTTCCTTCTGATGAAGTAGTAATCAAAGTAATGACTAGTCTGGACAGACCTTGGGATGATCTTCATCACATATCATATTTTCTCCCAAAGTTAAGCTGAATCGAAGCAGGAGAATTCACCGTAACCATGATGGGCAATCAGTCGTGCCCTATTAATCTCTTAGCTACACACAAAATTTATGATGAGGTCAATATGGCAACTATCGCTGAAACCGTACCGATCAACATCTCCCAAAACCCTGGCGTCGTGGAGAATGTCTTCGTCGGAGCAGATTGCTCCCCCGAAGAGATTCAAATCTACATAGATCTTTTCAAAGAATTTTGCGACATGTTTGCCTGGTCTTATGAGGAAATGCCAGGTATCGATCCAAAAATAGTTGAACAGGAGATCACAACGTATCCTGATGCCAAGCCTATTCGACAAAAGCTTCGTCCAGTTAATCCTAAGAAAGCAGCAACCATCAATATTGAGGTTGATAAATTGCTAAAGGTAGGTTTTATCTATCCTATCCATTTGACCCAATGGGTGTCAAATCCTGTGTCGGTCAATAAAAAACAAGGCATGATTCGTGTATGTACCGATTTTCATGATTTGAACAAGGCATGTCCCAAAGATAATTTTCCAACACCAGTCATCAACCAGATCATTGATGAATGTTCTGGTTACGAGGCCTTTTCTTTCATGGACGGTTTTTTGGGATATAATCAAATCCAAAACAAACTTGAAGACCAACACAAAATGACATTCATTTGTCCTTGGGGTACATTCGTGTATCGTAAAATTCCTTTTGGTCTTAAAAATGCTGGAGCCACCTTCCAGCGGGCCATGTCTTTTTCTTTTCATGATCTCAAGCATATATTCGAGGCCTATCTAGATGATTTAGCATCGCGATCTCGCAAGAGAACGGATCATCCCACACACCTTAGACTGATCTTCGAACGCTATCACTACTTTCGGATTCACTTGAATCCAAACAAGTGCAGCCTATGCGTAACGTCAGGACGTTTGTTAGGTTTCATCGTATCAACAACAGGGATCATGGTCGATCCTCTCAAGGTGGAGGCAATAATCCAGTTGCCCCCCCATGCACAATCCTTCAACTTCAGAGTCTACAAAGCAAGGCGAACTTTTTACGACACTTCATCACCAACTATGCCGAAATAACCAAGGGCTTTATGCGCTTAATTAAGAAAAACGTTCCTTTTTACTGGGACGATACCACTCAATTCTCTTTCGACACATTAAAACATTCCCTCACAACTGCCGCTCTGCTCTGGCCACCTAGCTATAACAAAGATTTCTTATTATATCTGGCTACAGCAGAGTCAACCATTGGCATGGTTTTAATTCAGGAAGATGATTTGTTCTCATAATACGTGATCTATTACCTGCGCCGAGGCCTCGCAGGACCGAAACTCAATTATTCTCATATCGAAAAACTTGTGTTGGCAGCAGTTCATGTTGTTCAACGGTTCCGTCATTATGTTCTTTTTTGCAAGACCACCATCATTGTTGTCGTGAATCCATTCCAGTACATGTTGACACGACGGGTAATAGGTGGAAAAATCAGTAGATGGATAGTCATCCTCCAGGAGTTTGACTTAGACTTCGTTTCAGCAAAGTCCAAAAAGTCATTGGTCTTCGCAGAGCTTATTTCGGAACTTCCGGTTGAGTCAGGTGACGTTGTGCCTGAAGAATTGCCTATCCAGGGAGATATGTTTTTTATCACATCTTCAGATCCCTGGTACGGAGATATACTTATCTACCTCCAGACTTTGAAGTGCCCGAATTCTACTTCTCGTGATGAGCGTCGGCGTATACGCCATCAGGCTAAGAATTATCTCATACTCGATGATATGTTGTATCAGAGAGGTGTAGACTGCATATTATGTCCATGTCTCACACATGAGGAGGCAGTTATCGTGCTCAACGATTGCCATACCGGAGCTTGTGGCGGTCAATTTTCTGGGTTTGCAACAACCCAAAATATTCTACAAGCAGGTTACTTATGGCCGACACTTATCAAAGATTGTATCGAATCGGTCAAGAAGTGCCATCCGTGCCAAATCTTCTCTCGAAAGATGAGGGCACATCCTGCTCCCATGTTTCCTATCATCACAGTTTGTCCCTTCACCAAGTGGGGGATTGATTACACTACTTGCAACCCCCCTTCGGTAAGGGGGCATTGCTATATCATCGTAGCTATTGACTACTTCACAAAGTGGGTGGAAGCTATGCCAACATTTAAAGATGATGGAGAGACTGCAACTCTCTTTTTATTCAACCAAATCATAGCAAGGTTCGGCGTCCCGAGGGAGACTATCACTAACCATGGCAGTCACTTTCAGAATCAAATGATGATCGAATTAACTTCAACGCTTGGGTTACAGCAAGAACATTTATCACCCTACTACACCCAAGCTAATGGGCAGGTGGAAGCTGTAAACAAAACTCTTAAGACTATTCTACAGTGAACTATCAACTCAGCGAAGTCAAATTGGCATTTGATGTTATACTCGACATTATGGGCTTACCGAACATCTGTTAAGACTGCAACCGGTTTCTCACCTTTTCAACTCATTTACGAGATGGAGGCAGTCTTGCCCATCGAATGTCAGATCCCATCTCTAAAATTGGCAGTACAACTATTTCCCAACACTTCTCTGCTCGAAGAATGGTTAGTATACCTTGAGTAGCTCAATGAAAAGCGTCGTGATGCGGCCCTGGCCAACGAGGCTCAAAAACATAAGGTCAAGTGTCAATACGATAGGTACATTCATCCTCGGATTTTCTCTGAAGGCGACCTTGTCCTGGTCTATGACCAAGATAAGGACCCCCTAGGGGCAGGCAAATTCAAACCCATGTGGTTCGGGCCTTTCATCATAAAAGAGGTATTAAAAAAGGGTGCCTATCTTCTGGTTGATTTCGAAGGGAATGCTTTGGCGAAACCTAGAAATGGGCTCTACCTTAAGAAGTATTACTCATAGGCAGGTCACTGTGGGTAACTTTTTGTAACATATGTATAGTCTTTGTACTATTACTTTTTTGTTTCTTTTAAATGTTATGGACGTGTCATTGATGTTATCTTTCGTCAATATGGAAGATGTCAAGTGATTTCGAGGTGTTCATTGGGTATGCAGATGGTGCTAGTTGGCACACTCAGAGGCTTTCCTCCATAGCTTGGGTAATCTTTACACCTCAGGGCCATTTGTTATCCTCCGGAGGTATATGCTTAGGTGACACCACAAATAATGTCGCCGAGTATAATGCAGTTATTGAGTTGCTTCGTGATGCTTTGTCATTGGATATCTCTCATCTCCGGGTCTATCACGATGCTCAATTGGTTGTGTCTTAGTTAAATAGAGTATACCAGGTTTAGGATCCAACTTTACACCGACGATTCCTTAGGGTACATCTCTTAGAATGAAACTTTGATTATATTACATATTTTCATGTTCCTAGGAGATTAAACCAAATTACAGATACTCTAGCTAATCAAATTTTAGATTGGCATCTTGCACACATATGAAAGAACATTGACATAAGCATGTAAATACATTTTTTCACACGTGATCCATAAGACACAAAATACCAAAAAAACCATATATAATATCATAAAAGTAACCAGAGTACATAGATGGATGCAAGTGCCTCAAAAATAGGACCAATAACGAGTCACAGGGCTTATGCCCTCCAAAAATATATACAAGTAGTTCTCATGGCACGTAAAATGTCTAAATAGTTTCAGGGCCTATGGGCCCTGTTATACTGGTCCACAGCACGGGCTAAACACCTAAACAATTGGACCCACGTCCGAGGATCCCCCACTACATGAGGCTGCATGGATGGCGGCAGGTCCTCAATCTCCGCCATCGGGATTGTGCGAGTGAGTGCAGTAAAGTTCTGCTCAACTCATCTGAGTACTCTCTCAGCCTCCCCAGCTGGGAGGTCTCCTGCTACTGTTGGTCCCCCGCCAGCGACAGCTACGGCCCCTGGCGGAGGACGACGCATGTTCCTTGCATAATCGGCAGGTCGCACGGATCCCACATCTGCATGCAACAAACGTATATCCGTCAAATACTCTGGCATATAAAAAATTATATATATAACAAAAACGACATAAAAATCACATATAAAACAAAAAAAACTACAAAGGTGGAGACTTACCCATCTCCCCTCGCTCCTCACCAAGAGGCACGAGTATCTCAGGATCTCTCGAAAAGTCTATCCCTGCATATGGGTAATCCTCGATCACAGGGATCTGTCGTGACAGCCATGCAAAAAAGTCATCATCGAAGGACTCATTGGTCCTTCCAACACCCTGTCGCGGCAGTAATACTTCCCATCTACATACAACAGGAAAAGAGGCCTGATGTCCTCATACCACTACCCAAGGACTAAAGCTCGAAACTCTCTCGAAAAAGAAGGAACACAAAATAGTCTCGAACCCGAAGTTCCTCTGTGTCCGCTGATGGCAATCTGTTAATTGCCTCTTTATACACTCCAGTAGTGTGGTACTCCAGTCAAAAATTTGTGCATTCAAGCATTGGATAGCATAGTTCATCTATGCACGGCATGCCTAATGCAAGGCCGCTGAACCGGTAATCCCCCCAATGAGCAATAATATCGCTTGCAGCGATAGGTTAGTAATCTTACTTATGGGCACCTGGGAGCTCAAACGGTTTATCCCAGCCTCACAATGCAGGGCTATTAGTTCCTCTATGTTATGTGGCCCCGATGGAAACGTCCTGAAATTGACTGGTTCCCCTCTCCTTGAGAGGCTAGTCAAAAAGTAGATATCCTCGGTGGTAGGCACCAGTGATTGCCCCTCTAGCATGAAAGCCTCTGCATCAGGGTGCCAATAGTCAACCAAGGCATTCAGCAGCCTCAGTTGCACCCGCTTAAACGGACACAGGAAGAAATTTATCAAACCACATTGCATCAACGCGGCCACGGCATTCGGATCTCCCGCAACCAACTCACCAATTTCTTCATGCCCCCTTTCCCTCCAGTGGACATACATCCTGCCAAAACAACCAAGTTCAGGAGGGTGAGTGAGTGCTCTTTAGTTCTTGTTGTTTATAAAGGGACGTCCATGCATGTTTTCTAGGTGACAGTCGCGTGTACACGCGGGCAGTTTTTACTCTGCCCGAGTGTACATGCGACCTGTCCAGATATAGCCCGCATAGACCTAGGGCCGACCTTTTAAAGGTCGACGCCCACCCAAAAAATGAAATGAAAAGCAAAAATAAAGAATTGAATATCTATATAGGGGAGTTTGTACTTACTTGGTCTAGACGAAAGTTCGTTTCGTCCACTGTAGCTCCCGGAATCACTGTTTTTATCAAAAGGGGTCTTTTGGCTCTAGAGTCAATTTCCAAATTAGTAATGGTGATAATGAGCTACCAGCTTCTATTTATAGACTTTTTGGCCTCGTTTAATCACTTTTTTGGCCTCCCTTATCAGTTTCTTTATATCAAAAACCATTTAGAGTGATTCAGGAGTTATAGGGGAGGGATTTGATCGGGTATTGGGACATTTTTTTGAGTTTTGAGTAATTTTTGACGGTCCATGAAAAATTTTCCGATGATCAACTTGAGCATATAGGTTAGGTTTCTACCTTGATGTTTGTAACTCGTTGTATTTTTCATTCGCCATAGGATTGATCCCATCAGATTGTGACATGGAACCATAATCTCTGCTTTAGAAGTTTCCAATTTGGTGGTAGAGCTTACCAGAACATGGATGCCCTAGGTAGATCCTGGTTGCATTATAGCATTTATGTTGTCTCTAAAAACACTGTAGGCTTGGGAGTCCTTATAGTCTTTCCTGAATATGAGTTTGAGCCTCATTTGCATGATTCTTCTTTGCTCTTGACCTCACCCTCAGGACTCCCAAAAAATAACGGGTCTTCTTTTAAGCCCTTTTTAGACCCTCTAAATATGAAAATATTGTCGAGCGATCATGTGGCCTTTCACGCTCATTAAACTAAAATTTGAAGTCACGTCTGTACGGCGGTAGTTTACCCCTTTTTTGGTCCGGACAGTCAATTGTACGAACAAAGTTATACTCTATGGAACTTCAACTCTATAGAACAGTACTCTCAGGTATAATTTTATCCCTTTTTCGGGCCTAAGAGACTAAACTTACGAAGAAGGAACCCCAATGGAGTCCATAGTTAAGCTCTTTTCAGACTCCCTAAAATTGAAAAGATTGTCGAGTGACCTTATTCTTTCACACTCGTTAAATTGGTCTAGAAGAACATTCCTGATGGAGTCCATAGTTAAGCTATTTTTAGAATCCTTAAAAATGAAAAAATAGCCGAGTGATCTTGTCCTTGTCACACTCGTTAAAATGGTTTTGAATCGACGTCTTATCAGTGCTAGTTTACCTCTTTTTCGAACCGACTAGACTATATTCGAAAAAGGTACCCCAATGGAGTCTCCTTTTATGTTTTTTCAGACTCTCTAAATATGAAAAACCACCAAGCTTACCTTCTCTGGGATCTTTAAACTTACATCGAAGGACGTTACCATTGTGTGTTTTATTAACCGCATTTGCATACCTTATACGCCAACCTTGTAACAGTTTGCTTCTGTGTCTTAACACCTTTGGCCCCGGGAGGATTCTTCTCGAGTATCATTCTACTAGAACATCAGTCTTGTCCTTGTGCCTTGAGCTTGTATGTTTGAAACACTCGTTCCTCCTTTGTAATGTAATATTCCTTTATTCTTTTTCCACAATTATTGAAAAGAACAAAAAAAAAATCAAATATACCCCAAAAAGAGGAAGGGAAAAGTATTTTCTTTATTGGCAGCATAATGAGTCGCCCTTGGATAGAGCATATCTGTCCATTTGTTCATCAAACTATGGGATGTAGTACGACCTTATGAAGCTTTTTCTCGCTATATAGAGCTGTGTCCTCCACCATTTGGTTATCCTTCCAAACATATGGAGAGTTTGTGTTGCCTCCTGCTTCGTAGACTTATGATTAATGCCATGTTGCCTGAGTCTCATCATTTGTCGTGCTATTATCCAAGGGAATTTTGTCACCAAGCCTGAGTTGAACCCTCTGCAATATGTCTCTTGTCCTCATACCCAGCCATCCTGAACATCCAATCAAGTCCTTGATCGAAATCACTAAAGCCTTTAGTCTGATCATCAAGATTATCAAGTCCATGACCGACGAGCCATCGAAGACCTTTGGGTAGTGCAATCACACACTCATATTACACTCCTACCCAAGTTTTGAAGATTTTTAAGTTGTTTCTCGAGCTCTGAAGATCTCATCTCCAGCCATCAGGTCGTATCAGCTTCTAGAAGATGGATACTTTATACGTATATCTTTTCGATTTCGAGATGTAGATCCATTGTGTATTGTTCGTGGCTACTCTTTATATAGTTATATGACATGGATCTACAATGTATTTGATTGGTATCCATGATTCTATTTTATACCGAGCATGGGTATGCCCGCCTCGGTGAGACATGTGTTATTTTGCAGATGGCGCCTCTTGGTTCCTGATCCTTGGGCTCAATCGTTCGGCACATCAGTAAAGATTGGTAATGTATTTCGGCCATCAGATGCTCTTCTGACCTCACACATTAGGGGGCATCGGTTATAACCCTAAATTTCACCACACATGCTTACCTGGCATCAGGCCATCTCATATCCCTTCTTTGCCAAAGCACTACTGGACAACTCTTTGAAAATCCTCTTTTATAAAGGCCCAGGTGCCCTATTCCATTACTGCATGCATGTACACGCTGGCTGACCCAAAACAACCTACGTGGACCGACAAAAGCATGAAAAAAGGAAAGTTTCTGATGGAACACAAAAGCTATGGGTGAGTTAACTGAAACTCCCAGCCATGCATGGCCGAGGGTTCATCCAAATACCTAGCTCCTTCTAGCCTATAAAAGAAGGGATAGGGGTCCCATTTGGAAGAGGAAAAATATAGCAAAGAAACTCTACCCATTTGTGTATTCCCATTGTCCCAACCCTTTAGCCTTTCCTGATGCCAAAGGAGATACAAAGCAAAGAAGTTGGAGGACAGTAGAAGAGGAGCCCAGGATCAGGTTCGCGGAGCGGTGGCCGGTCTCAACTTTTGTAAGTTGACTCATTCAAAGTAATAAATAAAATGATTTTCCAGTCCCAATTCATGAACTTGTTATAGTTTGATTAGTATATGTTTGGATTTTTAACCCGTTAGTATATAAGTAGAATGCATGTGTAGTTGTTGCTTGTCTTGTATGCAGGTCATCTTTGGAAGGAGTATTGTGAACAAGTAATCAAATACAACAGAGGATCGACATCAAACGTCAGGAGTGAAGTAGGTTGATCCTTCCTTGCATTTATTAATAAAAGGGGATTTAAATCAAGGGATGAAGGTAGAAAGTAGTTTTTCTTTAGTCATATCTGCATGCAAAGTCTGAACTCTATTTGCTAGTCCGTAGGGAGATTTCCATCACAACACTCTTTCATAAGCAGGTCTTGGTCATCAAGAGAGACATCTTCTTCTTTAAAAGAATGATCATGAGACAATTGCACAACATAATTTAAATCATATTGATAATGCTCAATTAGGAACATATGATTATCTATACAATCATTTGTTACCTCATGCTCAAAATATTTCAAAAACTGATCATTAACATGAAATGCATCCCTGTCTATAGGAAAATCTGTACATACTAAAGAATCTGGTTCCAAATGTAAAATATATTTACAACCTTGTTGTTGTTCCAGATCTGATTCATACTCACTATCGTTTTGCTGCAAATTTGAAATATACTGACAGTCCTCTTAATGTTCATCTTCTGCATGCAGATTTTCAAAATATACTCAATCTTGAATCTTCTTTCTAGCAAAGATGTTCTCCTCAACTTCTTCAATATCTTCAAATAAGAATTTTAAGGATGAATATTTCCTTTCTCTCGAGAGAAGGACAAGCTCTGAATGTTGAGCCATAACATAGTATACCATGGTAGTAGTCTCGGAAGGTCGGATTTCTACTGGAATGTTATGATAAACACTGTAAAAAATCATGTTGAAGATAACCAAGACTTCCTCTTCCCCTCTCCTCAAAGCATAAAAATTATCTAAGTACTGGTCAAGGGACTTGTTCTCGCCCCAACACTTTAAAAATGCATTGCGTAGCTCGATCCAAGAACCAATGGAATCGACTTCCAAACCTTTAAACCACACAACAACATCTTCAAACAAATATTTGGAGAACAACCTCATGGTAACATCATCATGAATTATCTCAAACTGATCAACAAAGTTCTCAAAGGCCTCCAAATGCCTCTCAGCTGTAACATGATATTCTCCAGAGAACCGAGGAAGATTCTCAAGGAAATCAAGAGGATAAGTATGAAGGTGATATGGCAGCCTTAAAGGTTTAAACATCTTGTCTCTGATTCTAGTTTGAAAACGAGTGGGTTGGATATGAGGTTTAACAAGATGATGGAAAGGTTCAACAATAACAACAGAAGGTGATGAGATTTGAGAAGGCTTTGAATCAGTTTCAACCTCCTCAAGGTTACAAGAGTGATCAAATTCAGGAGGGATTTCAATACAAATCTCATCCTTATGAATAGGCTGAGGTGAAGCTACAAGATCAACATCTACAACATAGGTAGAGGGTAGGTCTTCTTCTTCTAAGGACGGATATGTTAAAAAAGGCTTATGATCATTCGAATAGACAAAGAAGAGGATAATCATCTTGATATGTAAAGGGAAAGAGAAAAATGAGTTGATAAAGAAAAGAAAGAGTTCATGGAGAAATCTCAGAAGTTGATACTTGGTCATCCCCTTTCGTATGGTCATCTTTTTGTCAACAAGATCCTCCCCAGTGGATTATTTGATTTTGGAGTCACCAGGTACATAATTACAATCAATTTATGTGCCCCTCTCTTGTCTACCATCAAGAGTTGGATCTACGTCGTTCTCCCAGGGAAAATAGATTCACACTTCGTTCCCTGGCAACATCGCCATTTATGTTATCACTCCAAAAGTCACCCCAGACTACAAATGGGAGTAATATTGGTAACATACAATTTTTTTTTTAATAGGTTTGAAATCAGGGATCAACAAGACTTTAAAGAAAGGAAAATACAACAGATATCACTACAAGTCAGTGATGGACCATTGGGAAATGGAGTCATAAACAATCTGCTCATTGAAGGCATTTAAGTTGCCTATCAGACAAAATATTTGTGTAATGATGAAGAGAAGAATAAGAGAATTAACATAAAGACGATTATCCACTAAGCAAAGATCCTCTCTGCAAAGAGAATTTAGATGTCCATGAACAATAAACAATGATAAATAGGAAAGTTTACAACAAATCTTCTACTACATCAAGAATCTATCAATCAAAGGCAAACGTTAATCCACAAAAATCAGCAATACATTCAAACAAGATGAAGAATAGAACATAGAACATAGAACATAGAAGACAAATCTGATGAAACAACTCATATGAATCTTCAATAACATACAATTTACAGCCACATGCCCCTCCAACTGACAAACTGAAATATACAATCATTCCATTTCTCAAAACCCCTCGGGTCTTGGGTCGAACCCTTTTTACATGAAAAACATTAGAATATATATTTTTCAGGAGGTCGAACTCCTTTAGATGCCTTTTGTTACAAAAATTATTTTTTTCCCAAAATAGAAACAATTGTCTGATGACTCGTACCCTAAAATTTGGGAAGTTACAACAAAATCCCTAAAAAAATAGGACATAATTGAGTTATCTCAATAACCTTATCTAATCTGATATGAAAGCAATTCCAGCAACTTGATAACGTGTCACAACTGAAAGGTCATTCTGGGAGTATTCTACATTCCTGTTTTCTCTGTGAGGGACTGGTCGTGGTCTGCTAGCGTCCTGCTCTCTTCGTGACTTTTCCTTTGATTATTTGTCTTAACGCCAAGTTTTTTCACCATGTGCTACTCTCGGATTGGACCCTAGATGTGATATAGGCATGTGATTGTAGAAGTTGTCAAGGCGGTTTGGATCCACACCGCTATGATTCCTGCAATCCACCACCAACTACCACGTACCTCTCTAGATATACCATGGTTTTGATTGCGGGACCACTCTAGAATGTTAACGTTCGAGCATGTTCTGTCCCCACAATGAAGCGTGGTCATCAATCTTGTAGAAATATGTGATCTGAGAAACCCTATTGTTTCAACGCCCCTGCTAAAATTTATCTGTCTGCCAACTCCAGTATCCATTAACCATGTTTATAAATGACACCAATTTTGGCATTCGGGAGCTTTAAATGATGAGTAGGAATACCTCTCAGAGGACGATCTCCCGAATTAGACATGGTGGCCTGACGTCATGTGCTGACATGTCATGGAAATAAGAGTCATATGTGTCACGTGGAAATGGGTGAATGATGCAACCCAATGACCTGGAATGAGTGCCACATGTCAAGGCCAGATGGAAGCCACTTTTCTCCATAATTGAGTGCCGCAATTCATGTTGGATGAGTGCCAAGTGTCTTAGGCACTTTGGGCTTTGGGATTTTTGGATTATGAAGCATGAAACACTCCTAGAGTAGTACGAGCCTGGAGTGACGTGGCGGCCTGATTTTATATGATGTCACAACTACTGAAGGATGAGTGCCATGCATATGAACTAATGAGTTCCAAGTGTCTTCGACACTTCTACACTTTGAGCTTCGAGAGTCTTGGATTGTGAAGCATGGAAATATCCCAAAGTAACATTCTCCTCATTGACGTGGCAGTCTCTTGTCACTTCAACACTTCAGGCTTCAAGACTTTAGGACTTTAGGATGTAAAGCATGGAAATCTCCTAAAGTAACTTTCTCCCAGTTGATGTGGCAGTTTCTCATCACTTCGGCACTTCGAGCTTCAGGACTTCGGGACTTCGAGATGTAAAGCATGTAAATCTCCCGAAGTAACTTTCTCCTGGTTGATGTGGCAGTCTCTCATCACTTCGGGACTTCGGGACTTTTGTCTAGTCATTAATCCTTGCACGACTTTGAAACTTTGAAAGCACGAGAGCCACTAATATGAACTGTACATGGGATCTCCACCGTTGAAAATTGAACTTGTCTATTTGCTTGTATTTCAAGCCTAAAATGGATTGCTCTGAATGATGGGTTTGGACGTTTCCTGTACAAACAAAGGACTTGGTCGAATTGCTTCGAACAAAAATTTTGGTAGCGCCACTTTCCATAACTAGTGCTCGCAACGCCTTTGAGTTACTTTTGTTGTTGCAGAGGTTTGTGCTAACACCCTTCATAGATGAGTTGTTAGAAGAACTCCATGGAGATAAATACTTCTCAAAGTTGGATTTAAGATCAGGGTACTACTAGATTCGAGTACGATTAGAAGATGTACAAAAAACTACTCTTCAAACACATGAAGGTCATTATGAGTTTAAATTCATGTTGTTCATTCTAACCAATGCACCAGCTACCTTCCAAGAAACTATGAATCAACTTTTTCGCCCCTACTTAAGGAAGTTCGTATTGGTCTTCTTTGATGATATTCTTATTTACAGTAAAACTTGGAAGGAGCATATGAAGCATTTAGAATAGGTACTTTCTCTCTGCTAATTGTTTCATTCGATTATGAGCTATTGTTAGGTTTTCTTTTAATATTTGTATGGTTTTTTGTTTTTCCTCTAGCTTTTTTCTTACTTCTTGGACCTTAGTAGTAATTAGTGCAAACTCTTTCCATTTAGGTGGTTCATAACCATATATGGCTTGGAAAGGAGTCATTTTAGCGGAAGTGTGATATGTAGAGTTATACCACCATTCAATTAAATGTAACCATTGAGACCATTTATTTTTCTTATCTGTCACAAAGCACCATAGGTATGTTTCTAAGCATTTATTTACAATTTTTGTTTGACCATCTATTTGTAGATGATAGGCAGAGCTCTGTATTTTTGAAAAATTATTTCTAGAAATTTCCTTTAAATTTTGCATCCCTATCGCTGACAATTACATTTGGAAACCCATCTAACTTATAAATGTTTTTGCAAAAAACATCTCCAATTTGTTTTGTTGAGTCAGTTTTTCTTACCACCATGAAATGTGCATATTTGGTTAATCTGTCAACCACAACAAAAAAATTATCCTTCCCATCAGACATGGGTATCCCTTCAATGAAATCCATTGAGATCTCTTCCCATTTTTGTTCAGGAATATGTAGGGGATGAAGTAATCCTGGAGTCGTAACATTTTCATTTTTATTCTTTTGACATATTTCATATTCAACAACAAATCTTTGAATATCCTTGTTCATTCCTTTCCAATAGAATGATTTTCATGCATTATAGTAGGTTTTGAAAAAATCCACATGTCTTGATGTTGGGGAGTTGTGTGACTCCCTTAAGACTTTCATTTTAAATTTTGAGGACAAAACTAGGTAGATTCTATTCTTGTACCATAAAATGTCATTTTTCCATTCAAATTTTGGGTTTTGGTCTAAATTGTTGATTATGGAATTAGATTCAGGATCTTTGGCATACTCAACTCGAATCTCATCCAACCAATCTGGAGTGACTATTGTTGTTGCATATTCTTTTACTTCCTCATCTTTTCATGATAGTGCATCCACAACTATGTTGTCTTTCCCTTTTTGTGTATTATTTCCATATCAAAAGTGGAAAGTTTCTCCATCCAATTTTGTTGTTTTGTGGACAATATTTTTTGTCTTAGTAAGTATTAGAGACTATTGTGATCAATACATATTGAAAATTTTCTTCCTAAGAGATATTTTCACCACTTAGCTAATGCATGCATAATAGCTAACATTTATTTATTATAGGTAGATTTTAACTCTTCCTTTTTGTTGAGATTTCGAATTTCAAATGTTATTGGGTGGCCATCTTGCATTAATACTGCTCTTATTCCAATTCTTGATGCATCACATTCTACTACAAAGGTTTTTGAAAAATCTGGTGTTGGTCACACAGGTGTAGATGACATAACCCTTTTTAAAGTTTCAAAACATTATTGTGCATTGTTATCCCATTTGAAGGAATTTTCTTTAATAATTTTGACAAGGGTGTTGTCAAATGAGCTTAGTTCTTGATAAATATTCGATAATAATATGTTAATCCAAGGAATCCCATTAGTTTTGATATGTTCTCTGGTTTAGTCCATTATGTGATTGCCTTGATTTTACCAGGTTCCACCTTAACTCCTTCTCGAGATATGACATGACCAAGGTATTCTACTTCTTCTTTACCAAAGGAACATTTTGATAGTTTTTCATAGAACTAATTTTTCTCTAAACCAATATAGGCAGAAAGAGAATTTGAAGAAGGCGATTGGGTGTTTGTACGATTTCAACCCTACAAAAAAAAATTCCTTAAGCAACAAGGGAAGAACAAATTGGCCCCAAAATTCTATGGACCCTTTAAAATTAACAAAAAAAATAGCTAAGTAGCTTATAGATTGGAGTTGTCAGAAAATTGTCGCATCCACAATATCTTCCACATTTCATGTCTCAAAAATTTGTTTGGGAAAGATCAACCAATGCAAACAAAAATCCTTGAATTAAGTGACAAAGGAAAAATTATTTTAGAACCAGAAGGTATTCTTTCCACGAAGGAAAAGGTGTTATGTTCCAGAACCATAAAGGAATATCTTATCAAATGGAAAAACCTTTCAGAAGAAGATTCATCATGGGAGTCCGAACAATTCCTCTGACAATACCCATCACTACCCTTTCTTTGACGACAAAGAAAAATATTAAGAGGGTGGAAATGTTACAAACATAATAAAAATGATAATAATAAATATAATAATTGTAATAATAAATAAAATCATTTAATTAAATCAAGAGGCACGTACCTCTTCATCAAGAGGCATGTACCTCCTCACCTCATGACCAGTCAATGCTATATAGAAAACCATCACGAGGGTAGTGTAATCATCTTCTTTATCATTATCAATAAAATATCAATATTCATAATTATTCATTTCTCCAGTGAATAACAGTTTTCATGTTACAATGAACTGAAAAAGAGTGTAATTCCATAACCACATTATAGATCAAATAAGTGATAAATATTAACTCCAAAATTTTGGTTGAAATTCTGTTTTTTAATTATATAATCTCAATTTTTTTGGATTTGATTCTACAACCGGTTATAGAATAATTGGAATTTATGAATGAGATACGCTATTGGTTGTTGTATGAATTCTCATTAACGTAAGAATTTTGAGATTTCATGGGAGCCTATTTTTTTTTTTGCTTCATAACCATTGAAGGTTCAGTGTTCTTGCAATTCATAATTTATGGCATTTTATATAATATCTTATGGTCGATGAAAGAAGTTATAATGGATTCCCCTAATTTCAGTTTCGAAAAAGTTCTAGTAATTGGATTATAAATCATATTACCATTCATAATACTATAGTCCTCTTAACAGTCAGAGTTGTTCTTTTCACTATTATGAGCTCAACTAACACATTTAATTTGGCATCTTTGACTATTAGGAGAGCCACTTTACCCAAGGTCATGAAATTATATTAAATTTCATGACCTCAGGTAAAGTGGCTCTCCTAACCGTCAAAGATGCCAAATTAAAGGTGTTGGTTGAGGTCATAATAGTGACATGAACAAATCCAATTGTTAATATATATAATACTATAGTCCTCTTAACAGTCATAGCTATTATTTTCGCTATTATGAGCTCAACCAACACCTTTAATTTGGCAACTTTCACTATTAGGAGTGTTGATATTTTGATGTAACTACAAAAGACATGCTTTTGTATTTGTATTGGTCAAACCTAGAGAAGGTTATTGTAATCTTATTGTATAAATCGGCTCAAAATAAATTATTATTTTATTTTTATCCTTATTGTAAAATTCAAAACGACCCCTCTTAGGGTTGCGTCTTTTCGGGAGTCAAGTTATGTGTATAAATAGAGGTCGAGTTCCTCTCATTTGTATACATACATAACTTGCCTTCTCTTGTGTATTTGAAGCATAGAAAAGGAGGTCTAGCATAGGAGGTCTTGGTTTCTTGGTCTTTGGTATCTTGGTCTTGGTCTATTTGTGGAGAGCTATAATGTGACATTGTACTGGTTGACGTGACATTGTACTGGTTGAAGGAATCTATACTGAAGAATTGGTTGATTGGTTTTCTCCCCCACGAGGATTTCCCAAGATATATCTTGTGTTATGTGATTGTTTATCTTTCAATGATCCTATTATATGCAATTGTTAATGAATGTTAAAGAAGATAATTGTAACTTCTTAAATTATATCATGGTATTAGAGCGGGCCTGAATAAAAGACAATTCGTAGATCTAAAAGACAAAATAATCCGTTTTTCTTGATAGGAGTGGTTGTTGGACAAGACAATACCACCAACAAGTGTGCCTTAGTGGAGCACATATTTTGCCTGGATCAGATCTTCAAAATACAGAATTTTTTATTTAGGGGTAGGATGACTACCAGAACCAAGATTGATGAGAAGCTAGAGGGAGATGAAAATTTCAGATCCTAGACGTACAAAGTATCCATCCTCCTAGAAGAATGTGATCTACATAATTTCACTAAAGAAGAGGTTTCATAACCAGAGGGAGATAAGGCTAAAGTAAAGCAAAAGAAGGATATGGTCAAAGAAAAGAGGATTATTGCATACTCCATTAAGGACCATTTTATTCATCATATATCCTAATTATCCACTCCAAAAGAAATGATGGATGCCTTAACCCGACTGTTTGAAGGAAACAACATCAACTGAAGAATGACCTTGAGAACTCAATTAAAGAACGCGAGGATGTAGAATTCATAAACAATCCACTCTTATTTCTCAAGAGTGAACCAGATCAAGGAGCATATAGAAGCCATTGCTGATACAGTGAATGGAGAAGAAATGGTGATGACCACCTTGAATGGCCTCCCAAGGTCATGGGATGAATTTATTCAAGGGATATGCTCAATAAGGAAGCTACCCATGTTCAGTAGACTTTGGGAAGATTGCAACTAAGAAGAAGTAAGGAAATCAACAAGAGAAGAGAAGATGACATATGATGATCAATCCCTGGCTTCCCACACCAGGAAAGGAAAGATTAGGAAAGAAACCTCCTCACCCATGAAGTTTTAGAAGGGCCGAAGAAATAACCCAAATATCAAATGTTTCTGTTGTCAGAAAATGAGACACATTTCTAGGAATTGTTCCCTCATTCAAATACCAAGGGAAAATAAAGGAGCTAAAAGGAATCATGTTCATACAGCCGAAGATGATGAGCCACCCAATAAGGTTGCAAAGGGAGATGAATCAAGTGATGAGGAGTATGTTCTTATCTCGACCCTTACAGGAACTATCACTCATGGAAGTGACATTTGGCTGGTGGACAGTGGTGCTTCCAAGTACATGACAAGTTATAAAAAATCCTTGTCTAACCTTACTCATAAGGATTCACCACACAAGGTGAAATTGGGAGATGACTATCAGTATCCGATCAAAGGAGTAGGAGAAACCTCCTACAAGTTAGACTCAGGAAAGCCAATGAAGATGAAGAAAGTTCTCTGTGTTCCTGGATTGAAGAAGAAACTTCTCTCTGTTGGCATGTTTTACAGGAAGCATGTGCTTTTCATTGATGGAAAGAACAACAGCGACGATGGAAAACAGGAAAAGCATAAGCTCATGAGGAGAAGCGAAAAATATGCAAAGATCGAAGCTCAGAAGGGAAAGCACAGTACAAAAATGTGATATGGATCAAAATCCTTGATCGTGGATATGCTTCAAGAGTCTTCACGATCGTCAGATCAAATTAAGTGAAGGATATGATAAACGGGGAGCAAAATTTGAGATTTGAAATCCCCAAAGTCTGGAGATCCAGAGAGCCGGAGAAAATTTCAACCCTCAAATCATTCTAAAGTGGAAGGATAGGATAAGTTAGAAGAAGGGCGTTAATCTCAGTGGCCAATAATCAGTCACTTAGATCTACATTCGACAGGGCATATCGGACCCCCATGAACTTTTTGTGTTTAACTGTGGGGGGGGGGGGGTCTGAGTCGATGGTATTTCCCATGTGGGACCCTCATACGTATCACCTTCCTATCAAATCAAACCCCCCTCGATCATTACCACTTACCGCCTAACCCCCCCTCTGAGTAAACCACCAAACCACTCATACATACCACCTCCACGCTCCGACGTCACACTCCACAATCATGCTCTGACTCCACACTCCACTACACTGCCTACACGTCTCACCCACATCATCATACCACCTCAGCAAGGACATATGGAATACCATGTTAGCAAGTACACATGGGATGATCATATGATGACAAGTGTTAAGAGGAAATTGGCTCATGCCATGTCAACAAGTGATGTAAGAAAGCTACGTCACTCTGAGAGATTTACTTCGAGAGTTTCATCACCAACAAATGTCAAAAGTATCGAAGTCCCGAAGGATGAAGGTCTAAAGTCCCTCTCAGTCCTCCAATATGAATATCACTTCGGGTGCATTCTCAACCGTTGATATAGTTCAGTCGAAGGAAAGTGTAAGTGGAAGTGTTAACCGACAGAAAATGGTCTCCACCGCCTATGACTTATTTATCAGGTGACCAATCCAGAGGAGAATGAAGCAGTGATTAGCCTAAAGTCCCTAAGTCCCGAACATCGAAGACCTAAAGAAGACCTTGGCCATTGATTTTGCAGGAGGGTACGTGTCAATAGATTGTTGACTACGGGTGAAAGTGTTCATAGAAAAGAGAAACACTGAAGAGTCAAAAATGTCGAAGTCCTAGAGCGAAGGATAGCCATTGGATTAAGGACGACATATGTCAACAGATCTTCCATTTCGAAAGATATCCAGTCAGAAGAAACGAGAAGTTGAGATTCAAAATATCCGAAGTCCGGAGACCCGAAGGATATCTCGACCGTTGATCCGAGAGGGACACACGTCAGTGGATTGTCAACTCTGGAAGATTGACGTATAGAGGAAATCAAGGTTTGATATTTGAAACTCCCAAAGCCCAAATCATGAAATAAATCACAGTCGTTGATTTAGGAAGGTTAGATCTGATCCGCAGATCGTGAAAGAACAAATATGAACCATCCATTCAGGAGCACCGTCAAGATTGTGAGATCAACGGTCCTGTCGCATTGCGGGGATTGAAGATGCGCAAACTTTAAAAATATGAAGGTGGGCCGTAATCGAAACCATGGTTTTGGATAAAGGGTATGTGGCAACTGGAGATGGATTGCGGGGAGAAAAGCGATTGATTCCAAACAACTCTTGGACATGCGTACAATCGTTTTCTTATGCAAGGACGTAGTCTGAGGTCACCTGTGACAGGGAGCTAACGAGAAGAGAGCTCGCACCCTCAATCATGTGGTCACATGAGAGCATCACCCAAGGTCACATCAACAGAAGATTGAGGAAGAATATAGCACTGCTAGGCTCCACATCGGAGGTTACACATTGAAAAGTCAAAAAGGCCTCAGCGTGTATAATCCAATGGCACTAATCAAACCGAATCTGATCAAAGGGTTTTTGCTTCACTTCGTGGTTTCTTGATCAATTATGATTTAGTTACACTAATTGAATCATTTTTCTGGGGCGTTGGAATTGTGGCTCTTGAGCGTTCTGAGATTCTCGACATGGCCATTGGAAATTTGGAGAGTAACAGATGATGAGGGAATGAACAAAAGAAAGATGTCGTGACAGAGGAAGGTTTTTGTTTCTCTGTAAAAGTAGTCAAACTGTAAGCAATGAAGATAACAACATGAACTAAGGGAGAAAATGCAGAGATGAAGAACATTGGTTGGACAGAGAAGAAATGGTGTAAATAGCAAACTATACGAGAACTTAAGATCATGAGAAGAATGAAGGAAGAGCAGATGGAAAGAGACAACAAGTGAAGCCAAGCATGAACAGACAGAAGAAGACTATAATTGCATAACAGAGAATAAGTGGTAAGCATTGAAATGTCTATATTGTTGTAAATTATTATTCAAGCAAAGTTTTAGAAAACAGGGTGGTAGGGTGGTTCTAGGGAGGATTGTTGTCCTCGGCATTTCAAGTGGGTGCTTGAACACAGGGAGTTGTAGCTTCCATATGGTTGTAGCCAGAAAAACCAGGGTGGTAGGGTGGTGCAAGGGAGAACCATTGTTCTCTGGTATGCAGGTTGGTTCCTGTGTGACTGGAAGTTGGTGCTTCCATCCAGTTGGTGCTGGAACACTCAAGGAGTTGGTGCCTCCTTCTAGTGGGTGCTAGAGAAACTAGAGAGTTGGTTCTCTCAGCAAGTTGCAGCTTGTTAAAGATGAGGTTGTAGCCTCATTTTGAGTTGGTGCTCAAAGAAAGATGATGTATAGAACTTAAAAGATTGCCTATCATTCGAAGAAGAAGAGGTTTTCTCCCTTTATGGGTTTCCTCGTGGATATTTGTCTCTGTGTATATCATATGTGTGATTGATGTTTGTTATTTATGTTGCTCATGTCTTGCATAATCTTGATGATCACTTGGGGAAGGTTAATAATATTTTAATAGGAATAAAATTGTTTAAGCACAGTAACAACTGATTCACCCCCCCCCCTCTCAGTTGTCTTAGTAATTCCAACAATTGGTATCAGAGCGGGTTCCTTTTATTTAAAGGTAGATCAGTAAGCGTAAACATCACAAGCCATGAAGGAACTTCAACCAATAAGACTCCTATGTTTGATGGAACAAATTTTTCCTTCTAGAAGGTTAGTATGAGAACATACATCATGGCCTTAGGTGCTGATGTTTGGGATGTTGTAGAGACTGGATATACAAAACTTGTTGTGTTAGCTTCCAAAGATGATAAGTTATAATTTAGCTTCAATGCAAAGGAAATGAATGCTATCTTGAGTGGGATTCTTGAAGATGAATTTGTAAAGGTCATGCAACTTGAATCTGCCAAAGAAATGTGGGATAAACTTATTAGCAGTTATAAAGGAGATGAGAAAGTAAAAGATGCCAAACTTCATACACATAGATTGAAATTTGAACAACTAAAGATGAATGAGGATGAAACAATTAGTAAATATGTTTTAAGAGTTGAGAGGCTTGTGAATGCCATGAAGGGTCTTGGTGAGAAGATTGAAGACACATTTTTAGTTCACAAGATTTTAAGATCTCTACCTGATAGATTTAATCCAAAAGTTTCTGCAATAGAAGAACTGAATGATCTTAAAACTCTGTCTATTGATCAACTCCAAAGAACTCTAACTGATTATGAAATTAGGATTAGCAAAGATAAATCCACCACTAGAGAAGCATCTTTTAAACAGACAAGAATGTTGATTCGGAATTAGATGATATTGAGGCAAAATTTGTGAGAAGGTTAAAGAAAGGATCAGGCAAATACCAAGGCAAGATTCCCTTCAAATGTTTTAACTATGGAAATATAGGTCACTTTTCATATAAGTGTCCACACAAGAAGAAGGACCATAACTCTGAAGGTGAAGAGAAGTACAAATCCAAGATATTTGGTAAAAAGAAAAGTTTATGTGTAAACAATGATGACTCTTCAGAAGACACAGATAGTGACTCTTCCTATGAATATAAGGTTAATTACTTTATGCTTATGGATAAAGAGGATTATGATAATAAAATCACAGGAAGTGATGTTAATGATGAAGAAGTTGTGGTTGATATGGAAGGTGAACTAATCAGTTCTTTAGAAGAGATTGGCAGACTCAGACTTAAGAAGAGAAAACACAAACAATTGTTGATGTAGTTTGAAAAGAATGGTAAAAAACCTGATGAAGACTTTTCCCTGGTAAAAGTGGAGTTAGAAGAGGCAAAGAAAATAGAGGACACTCTGAAACAATAGTTATCAGAGAAGAAGGAAAGATATGAATCCTTGGAAGAAGAGGTAGTAAAACCCAGAAAAGAGATGCAGAAGGTTAAAGCATTGTATCTCCAACATCTTCCAAGCATTAAAGCCTCAGCAGAACTAAACGACATTCTGAGCAAACATAGATCTCCTTTGTTGAAGACTGGTTTAGGCTATGTAATTGGTTCAAACAGAAAATAGACAGAAAGCAAAGAGCCAGTAAATGTGATCAAGTTCCAAGTCAGCAGACAATCAGACCATGTGAGTACTCTGCCACCAAAAGCTAATAAAGACAAGATGATCCTTTATAAAAAAACAAAGATATCAAAAGATGGAGCAAAAAATGCCAAGAATAAGGCCATCCTCCAGGTACCAAAATTTCTTCCATGGTTACTGTTTTTACTGCTCTAATTTTGGTCATAAGATTGCAAATTTTCAAATCAAGTTTAGAGACATGCAACTAAGGAGATCAAGAAATAAACAGTCTTTGCAACATAGAACTAAACAACTAATGAGTAGACAAAGTTGCACCAATAACTTTGACCTAGTGAACAATGAGCTCGAATTCTATAACTGTCATAACTTCGGCCACAAAGCCGCAAAATTCCATATGAAGAATTACAAAGCAGATCCAAGGATAAAACCCTTAGCCAAAAATGCCAACACATGGAAAAAGAAAGATAGTGAAAAATGTGGTCTAGTAATTTCAGCTCAAAAATAAAAAGACCCATGGTATATAGATAGTAGATGTTCCAAGCACATGACTGGATACAAGGATAAGTTTTGTCTATGAGTAAAAGAAAAAAAGGAAATGTGACCTTTGGAAATGATGAACCAGGTAAAATAAAGGGTAAAGGGATGGTGAGTTTGAGTAATGGTAAAGGAAAATCCCAGGATGTTCTGCTTGTAGATAGGCTGAAACATAATTTGCTTAGTGTAATTCAAATGTGTGACAGAGGATGTGAAGTGGTGTTCACTTCCAAAGATTGTAAGATAAATTATGTAAACTCGGGACAAGTGGTGGCTAAAGGCATAAGGATAGATAATAATGTATATGTGCTGAAAGAAGATAGAGAAGAGTGTCATGTAAGAAAACATGATGAAATATGGTTATGGCTAGGAGACTTGGACATCTAAACTTTGACCACTTATTCTAGATTATTATGTAACCAATCCAGTCACGCATGCACGCGCATGTGTGTGTGTGTGTGTGTGTGTGTGTGTGTGTGTGTGTGTGTGTGAGAGAGAGAGAGAGAGAGAGAATAATTCTATAAAGAGTAAGTTGTTAGTTTTTAGTTATTAGTGATGGAATAAGAGTTGGATGTTTGTTGTCTGTGCATGCACTGTATTGAATTGATAATTCTTCTAACATAATGGAGACTACCTCTACTTGTGTGTTTGTAAAATTATTGTATCTTGATGATATATATGTGATTATGATTGATATATATGTTGTTATCTTTGTTAGTTTATATGAATGAAATTGAGTGATAAGTGAAGGAATTCCACCTCCACTAAATCTTTAACACTCTGCACCTTAATCACATATAAACCACCATACCCACCTCAAGTGAGACCTCCTTCCTGCTTGAAGGTTGAATATGTTGTCACACTTGGCTACCTCGAGCCTATGTTTGACACCTTCCACAAACTTCAGGTCTATGATAGAGCCAAGAACATGGTTTTGTTTCCTCGATACCTTAACCAATGCAAAGTAATAAGGATTTGGTGGATGCCAAAGATGACCAAGATTCAAGAATTTCTAGAGGAAAAGATTAATGAATTTTCTTATTGAGGAAGTGATTATGTAGGAGAGGATGTTGCAAGATTCAAAGATAGATACATGTTTAAGTGTCTACATGAGATTATCCTCGATAGAATTCTTGATAAATTTGCATAAATGGAAAAAAAGTCTCATGGAGAAGCATCGACATTGGCATTCTCCATCTAGAGTCGAGTAGACCATTAAGTATTTGTTAAAGATCCAACAATATGACCAAAAGTTTACCCAAATAGTTGATTTATGGTGTCAGGGTGTAGTAGAATGTTATTATTTGGAGTTCATGGTATAATTTCATCAGTGTTTTACCAAGGCACTTGATTTCTTTAAGAAATGGTCGTATGGGAGTCCGATTGAGGAAATAATAGCGTGGAAAAAAGAGTTGATGGTGGAACATGGTATATTTTCAAGCCCCTATGGGATGGAAGCATAATCCCTACATGAAGGTGGAATTCTAGGAGGATTGTTGATCCCTTTTTTTTTTAAGGTCAAGAGTCAACCCTATAGGGTATTCTTGTAAAATTGTTCAGATACCCTCTTCATTTTTATAGAGGTGGTACTCCTCTTTCTTATTCAAATAATAGTTTCACTTATTCAAAAACAACAAGTTTATGAATTTATATCATCAATGCTTGAGAGTGGACCGGGAAGTAAAACAATAAAAAAATGAATTAAATTGAAATATACAAAATAACTGTATCCATTCCATTAGATCCATCCATAGAGTAAGGGGGAAATAATTCAAAGTAAGACATGTAAGACAAAAAGTAAAGTGAAGGTCCAAAACATAGGGCTTTAAATGATTTCAAACATTTAAAATCATAAAGATGTGACATAAACACATACTCGATATCTCACGCTTTAATGAAAGTCATAAATCAAAAAAAATACAAGCTCCCCAAATAACACTATGTGACAATCTTTACAAGAATATTACAAATTGGTTGTTCAATTTCAAATAAATTGTTTGCAAAAACAACACTACATAATATCTATGATACTTAAACGATAAAATAAAATTCATTCATCCTATTGGATTGGTATGGGGCTCCGATGGACCATATATAGTAGCAGAGGTAATTAACTGGAAGAGGAGAGAAAAACAATCAGGGATAGGCTTTACCGGTAAGAAGTTAAAACATAAAGTTGGATGATCACAAATTGAGATGAAAGAAGGCAAATTCTTCGGAAAAAAAGTACTCACAAAAAAGAAAATATAATTTGATGGATAGATCCCTCTCCCACTCCTTTGGAAAACCTTCATAAATATAGAATTAACTCAACGATTTCCAATGCAATTGCTTCTTGGTAGTTATGTACGATAAGTTATTTCATTCAGTGAATTCTTGAGCCAGTTTTTTATATAATCCTTTAATGATGGAATTGTTATGTCCTATTTAACATGAAGTGAAAATGTATCATCCTCTATTTCCTTTCACTCAGAGTGTAATTCTTGTATTGATGTTAAATGATCCCCATTATCATTGATGAAGTTAACCGACCATCGTTTAATTTCCTCTTCTGGGAAGTTAGTGAGATTGTTAAACTCACTACCCCATGAAATATTGAGTATGTTTAACTCAAATTCCAGTTGTTCCTTGGTTAACAACGTGGATTCTCTAATCAGTGGTGGGATCTCAAATTCTTTAACTATGTCAAGTGACTTTAGGAATGAGTCACTTCTTTTTCCCTCCATTTTTTTACAAGTTGTAATTAATTCTCTAAGGATTTTTATCCTTTCGAGCCACCCATCTATTATTTGTTTCATTCTATTCTTTGAAGGTAAATATTGTTGCTTCCTTATGAAATCATTCTCATTTGACACTTGTGTTATAAATGTACGCAGAGCATTTTTATAAAAATATTCATCATTATCCAAATTTTGTTGTAGGTAGTCTATAAGAGAAGAAATCCTTTGTGAAAATTTCCTTAAATTGGTTCTTATCTCCCATGCCTCCAAAACTGTGTCGAGCCACTTATTTATATTCTCAGCAACATACATTCTGATGCCACTTAATAATCTGGAAGTTTTTTTTACTTTAGAGGATGTGCCTTCCAAAATTGTTTCTTGGACAATAATGAATAATGGTTCAACAAATAGTGGTCTAGGACTCAGAGAATCCTCTAAATCACTTATTCTCTTTTTCAATTTAATATTCTCCAATTCTTATTCTATAATGGAATGAGCTAGAGCATCTCCAATGGTTAAATGTATCTTTAGGATTCCATAGGGTCCCACTCTGGAAACATCCACCTTTAAACTCCATTTCCCTGTAACTTTCTTATTCTTAACATGAATTCTCTCTATTTGCAATTTTTTGGCTTTTTTATTATACTTAGTATTATGCAAAGTCAAAGATTGTTCCTCAAAAACAGTTGGTCCCTCATGGGCCAATCCTTTGCTATTTGTTGAATTTCGTCCATTTTTCAATACCACCCATTCAAGAAATTGGATTTCATTATCAACTTCCAT